>OENM01000354.1:22173-60171 GCA_900239745.1 Rotaria magnacalcarata | reverse complement strand
GAAATTGGTGGAAAACAGTTTCTCAGCAAAGTTTGACCCTGTCTTGTGAATGTCATGTTAACAGATTCGCCACGCTTTTCCAGATTGAATATATTTGCTCGAGCAAAATTATCTTTAGACATACCAAAGAATGTATGAGCCGCCTACTACTGTTATTTTTGCTTCTCTTTACTGCCTTTCATTTGAATAAACAATATGTGTGGTGAAATTTGAGAGATGCATACTTTTTGTTTGTGTTTATTTTAATTAGAGCTATTTGTGTAAAACCTGAAAGAAGTCAGCGATCAATCATATTTTTAAATGAAAAGAGTAGCTGCCCTAAATACTTTTATTAGGGAAAGAAGACCTGTAAGTACATACGTATATAACAACGCTAACAATTTTCAATCAAGAAAGCAGTAAAGTTCTCGGGCGAAAAATGCAAGTTTAGTCTATCCGAGGGGTGCTATTCTACATATAATTTATCTATTCAAATTTGATAAAAAAAATACATTATTAAAAAGCTTGACGATATGAAAAATAATTTTGCTCGAGAACATTCAAAATTTTTTGAGTGTGTCAAGAGGGAATGCATACTTCCAATGCAAAACAAAACTTTTCAAAATTAGATATTACTAGGTAAAAATCATTTATCTTCGGAAATTAAAAAATAACTACCAAGGATCTCGTCTCTGTAAAGAAGTCTAATTGTTGGGAGGAAAACGATATATTAATTAATTGTCAAATTTTAGGTAAATGAACATAGTACGATTGTTGGTGAATATAAATCAGCTTGCATAACTTCACATTATGGATTACTTGGATTGAATAAAGTTATTTCTATTGAAGGTGCTCCATTTGGAATAACTTCTAATATCATTTGTCCAGGTATGAAACAATTAGAGTTCAAATTTTTCTACTTTTACTCATTATATTTTTTGTATAGGAAATATAAAAACATTAGCTGATCTTATCTTATTTTTACCTAGTGATCAAGCTCGTTCAATAACTGGCCAATCAATTCCATGGTGCTTAACATAGTTCTATTTTAATGTTGACAAACCTCTTACTTGTCGATGATAATAAAATTTGATTAAATAATAATATCTTATGTTACTGATTAATAAAAATAATAAATATGGAATATAATATTTATAGAAATTCAACTATTTTAACAATAATCATCATGTGATATGTTAACGCCCCATCAATAATAAAGAGTTGTTAGTGTAATCCCAGTGGGATCAAAATGTGGAACACGATGTAGCTGCACTTTCTATTCATAGGAAGATTGCTTTATTGTGACGATTTTTAAGGACGCATCTCTTCAGTGTCTATTAACATCACCCTATAGCAAATGCACTAAGATGTTACTCTCGTTAAACGACATGTTATTAGTATACTATTTATAGGTAATTTTAATGTTAATCTCAATGGTTTGTCATCGACTTTTAATTGAGTTCTATGAAAGACAAGAAAAAAATCGAAATATTTCAGCAATCATTTGAAATATGATTTTGTTATCAACTTATTCTTGATTTCTCTTTCAAAGTCGTTTATTATCTCGTTTGCAAATAAAATAATGTAGTTAGAACAATTAAAAGAACTATCTCAGACAAGCACTATTATGAAATGTAACTTATTTTCATAAGATGATGCAAAAAACAACAAGGAATATGTAAGTAAACCAGTCATCCAACTAGCAATAATAATTAATCGGAGACAGTGGAAAAATCAAGGTTTTCAATGAACTTGAAATCTTTCAATCAGGATAATAATGACGACGATGACTATCTACGAGAAAATGAAAGTGATTGTAATAAAAATCGTAAACGTGAAATTTAGGTGTGCCGTAGAAAGACCGAAAGGAAAAATGTCGAAAATTTTCACAAAGATGTTTTATTCCTGAAATCATAATAGCATCATAGCATAGATCATAGATAAATAAGAGTTATAAAGAAAAATACACATATCCAATATTTACTAGTTTTTGTTGTTTCATTCAGTTAGAAAATATATTTATCTGATACAAGCAAAGGGTTTCCTTTTTGCGACTTAATAAATGAAATAACTGGAGATGTTGAATGATTCTCACCAGATAAAAATGAGCAAGCTGTAGTCATTATGATAGAATTTTAATCGTTGTATACTATTTTAAGCCTATTTTAGCTAGTTTTCATAAGATATTACTTACAAATAGTATCAATGGTTAATAGTATCAAACTAATCGAGTAATCAGATCAAAAACAATGAACAATAAACTATGAGAACCTTCATTTAGTAGAGACGTCGCTTTTTTCTATCTTTTCTGTTTTCGACATTTTTCCTTTTCGATATTTTTCTTTCGATATATTTCCCTTTCGACATTTTTCCTTTCGACCTTTCTATGGCCAACCGAAACTTACCGTAGATATGAAATAAAATTATGAAAATCATTGCAAAGTTTAAATCTTATTTAAAAAGAAAGTACTTGACTACCTATTTCAATCTTCAATCGTCGTTTTCTCATGTCGAACTTATGTAGTCTATCTGTTGGTTATTATTAATTTATGATGCGAAAATATTTCTCTATTTTTCTTTCAACTACTAGTTCAAATTACAAATATGTGACCGAAAGAAATTATTATACAGGCGAATATAAGAGTCGTATTATCGTTGATTTGATTGACGCACTGATTATATATGGTTTCAATGTTGAATTCAGACTTCCAGGAATAATTAAGTAAAACAGATTATTTCGAAAGTTTTTAACAGTGATCATGATGAAATACAGAAAGCAAATGTGTTAGCTATACAACATTTCTAATTATGTGTCTTTTATTTTCACTTGACATTTTATAGATTATAAAGTCGATGGAGTTCAGAAGAAAAACTGTTGTCAATAGATATACACTTAAAAAAGCATGCTAATATTTGTAACTAATTAATTTCTACTTTTCAAATACGCGTTTTCGACGCCATTTTTACTGGCGTTAATATAGATTTTGGCGTTTACAACAACAACAACAACAAAAATCAACTATTTCTTCCAACCAGAATATCAAGTTGTATAAAATACTTCGTGGGAAAATCTTAATGCCTGTTTTGAATCTAAGAAAACGAGGACAATAAATATTTAAATCGTATCTAACCTACGATACTCAAGTTTAGAGTAAATTAAAACTCACTGAAGTCTAATGATCTCACCGTCTCTACCCAGGTGAATGAATCCTATGACGGATTCTATCGGATCTGATGGGATCCTATCACCCAACAGAATCCGATGGGATTCCGGGTTACGGATTGACTGTCAGCTCCGACGGAAAAAAACATTTTCTTAATTAGGGGTGAATATGCATATTTTCTCATAAGAACACTAGGGTCATACGTTCATGTCAGATTCCGTTAATTTCCAACACTGGATCCTACACCAAGGATCCGACTGTAGGTCCTGATCCCGGAATCCTATAGGATTTNGTTGGTTTTATTGGAATCCATGGATATTTGGTATATTCACGGTCTGACCCTTGTCGGAATCCGATAGGATCCTAGTCTCGGAATGACTCTCCTGGGTAATCGCATCAATAAAAGAATATAAAAATGTTTTACTTGTCAATAAATACAAATAGATGTTTGAAGTCATCTTGACAAGGTTGAAGTGAAACGAAGAGTCATATTAAACATAAAGGGATTTTCAATACTACGTAGTACCAATAGAAAAGAACAACATCAAAATTATAAATCCCTATATTAATGATTGACTTGACGATTTATTGATAATAGTTATTAATTTAAATCTAATTTTCGTTAGCACCAACATCATTAAAATAAATTTTATGTCACTATGAAAAATATTTTTCGCCCATAACTTCATACAAGATCTATTTATTATTGTAACTGACTAATGTAATCTATTAAATTGTCATTATCTCGATGTTTTGTTTTCATTCACCTTTATGATACATTATGACTAAAATAGAAACATGATACTTCTTAATGATTTATTTATTTATTTGTAAAAAATACAAAAATCCCTCGTATCCTAGAAATTATTTTCGGCTGATTACATCAAAACTAGAAATTTCGCGAGTCCTTGACATCTTTCTTCATCAATGATGACAAATACCTACAATCGCTTATAAGAAATATGCATCATAGCTAGATAATTTTGCATTGAAATGCTTTAGCAAAAGAAACTTTGTTAATCATAATTAATTTCGAGTTCTTTTTTGTTTCCCTACAGATTGATATATTGAACTATGGATTCATCTACGATTTGGTATTTTTAAACATTTCTTCTGAATCAATAAACATCATGTTATAAACAGATTTTTCATTCAAGTAATTAAGTTTGATTATTATGCTTCGATAATTATTGATTGTATCGTGCTAAAGAACAGCAAGAGATATTGACAAAACCAATTCGTTTTCTTATCGTCGTATAGTTCAATCAAAGTCAGGATTATTAACAACTTGTAGACAAAATACAATTGATGATCATATAAGTTTTCTTTTGTTCCTAGACGTCGATGCGCTGAATTTTATAATATTCATCAAAACGGAAATAAAAAGAACGCTATCTATAGTTTGCTTGTTATTTTGTTTTTGTCATTTACTCTATTGATTATTGTCAATTCACAGTTTTCCGTTCTTTCTTCGATGACGAACTACTTAAAGAAATAGGAAGAGAAAAACAAAAATAACTGTTACAGCCGAGCTATGTGTTGATCTTATCGTTTGTATCAGACACAAAATAATTCCATTATTGATCGACATTAAATATAATCAAAAAAAGTATTATATTGACAGTTGTTTTATCGATCATTATTTACAAATAAATAGAATTGGAATTATATTGAAAATAAAATAAAATACAAAATAATGTATATATATATCAAATTGTTCGATATTATACATAGAATAAGGAGAGATAAAATAAGAATAAGTAACATGGAACATTTGGGAATTCTTCGTATTAGCAGAAAACCATTGTGTATTATGCGTTATGAGACTCTAATAGAAGTATAACAAATATTATTGACTCGTATATGTATGAATGCTTCGCTCGATTTAGCTTCCAGTCATACACCGATAAAACCTACTCGAAGAATATCAATCATTATGTCAGTAACGATTGCATTTGCTGCCATTCTTCAATATTAAAGCGCAACTAACTTCTGTGAAATGGTATAAATTTTGTGTTAATACATGAGAAATTTTACGACATATATATATATATTATCAATTTATGTGCAAAAAAACTACAAGAGCAGTAATAACACAAGTTGAAAATCTCAAATCTAACTTTCTCTTTCAAGAAAATATTTTTTTATATATTATTTTATACCGAACGAAAAAAAAAATAGGAAAATTCATCAATATTAAATGAGTAGGATTAAGTAACCTAAACATATATAATTTATATGGGAAAAGAACAAAAACATATTTATACAAAAAGGATATGGTGTTCTCAGAAATTGGCATAAAGCAATTCTATATGTCACATTACCTATGAAATAAACTTTTCCATTGGATTTTTCCGCTGTTTTATTTATCAACACACAATGTAGATTGCCATTCAAAAAAATTTCCTAGAAATTAATTTAATTTTTCATCATGTGACGAGATGAGAACAATTTTATATTTTGAAAAAACAAAGGATTTTACACTAAAACAAAATAAAATTGACTACCTTCGTCTATATTGAACCGTTATGCTACATTTTGAACTCGTCAACCAGTGACATCTCTTACAAAATTGAAAAATATGAATTATTTCAATTGATAAGCTTAATCTTTCGAGTTGTTTTTCAATAATAAATCAAAATATAATTTAATAAAATAACAATTAAGAAGGATCTAAACACATTTCTATAAACTAAAGTAAAATGGCTGCTCTACTTCTCATTGCTTCTATTATTATTGTTTATTTTATTTTCTGTATATTGTCAACAGCAGCAGTAGTACTAACTGATAGTCATGTTCTTATTCATCTTTCAAGTATAATCATAGGAAAGCAATAACGAAATACGTGAAAAGATGGTTGTTTTCAATGGAAAAATGCGTTTAAAAGTCATTGAAGCCGATAATATACGTGCAACAGAACATTCAACACGTTATTTTCCACAAAATCCTTCATTAGCAGCTGTTAGTCCATATGTATCAATTGATATTGATGATTTACCATTAGGACGCACGCATACAAAAGAGAAAACAACATCGCCAACCTATAATGAAGAATTTGCAAGTGATGTTCATACTGGTCATCAATTACATTTTACAATATTTCATGATGCTGCGCTGCCACCAGATGAATTCGTTGCTGACTGTACAATAAAATTTGAAAATATTCATGATAAAAAAAGTGACATTTGGATTGATCTTGAACCAGCTGGACGAATTCATGTATCTATTGATCTACAAGGGCAATTCAGTGATTGTAAGTTAGACGAAGAAAAAAAATGTGTTTTCGAAAAATATATAAATGTTCGATTTTTTGTTTAGCCGTTAGTAATGAACGACATTTTAAACAAAACAAACGAGCGTTTGCTCAACGTCGTTTTGCTGTTGTTCGTCGTGTTTATGAAATCAATGGACACAAATTTATGGCAACTTTTTTTCGACAACCAACATTTTGCTCAATTTGTTCAGAATTCATTTGGTAAGTTAATTCATTTTATTGACTTCTCTTTTTTGTTCGAGCTGAGAAATTACGAAGGAGACTCTAATTTTTCCAGGGGTATATTTCGTACACAAGGTTATCAATGTCAAGGTAGGATAATGTGTTCATGTTGCTTCCAAAACCTTTCTATTGATCCCCTTAATTTTGTTTTGCTTTTGTTTGTCGTGTTTATTCAATGTGATATAGGAATATTAAAACATGTCTCTACTCTTTTTCAGTGTGTACATGTGTGATACATAAACGTTGTAAGGCATCGGTTGTTACAACATGTCCAGGAATTCGAACCTGCTTCGAGGTATGAAAAGAAAATTTCCTGTTTTTAGAAGAAAAAAAAAATTTTTCTTTTTGTTTGTCTCTATTTAGTATCGTGAGAAAAGATTTAAAATTAATGTCCCACATCGATTTGTTGCACATACATATCGATTGTTTACTTTTTGTGATCATTGCGGATCACTTTTGTGGGGAGCATGGAATCAAGGAATGCAATGTAGAGGTAAATATATAGGAGATTTTTTTCTTTTGAAAAGTAATTGAAGTTTTTCTTTTTCTTTCTGACTGAGTAAATGGCTGATAAAAATTTCATATAAAGAGAAATAGAAATGCATATAGATAAATGATGGAGAACTGGAAAAATTAACGAGAACATCTGTTCGAAAGGAAAGAAAAGTCAGCATCTGGCAAACGGCATACAACAAAGAGAATGTAATAAGTTGACTCACGCTTCCATGACTATTACCATATTGAGATTGACTGTTAAAATTTAAAAAAACCTACTTGAATAAATGCTGATAGGTTGCATAGTAACCAAACATGAAATAATTAATCTTGAAAACTACCTTGATGTTAGCTTCGCAAATAAATGAGTGTGTTCAATAGTTCTATTGACATTAAAACGAATCGAAAATAATTCACGAAAAACAAAAAAGGTGTTCCATGATATTTTGTTTTGGCAAATTTGTATATTGATTGTTAAATGATAATCACCGTATAACATTATGGACATTTTCTTCTGACTACACAAGAAAAACGAAAGCATTTAGTTTAATCAATACAGGCTTACAGAGTAGAGTAAGCTATTTCTCTTGAATACATTCTGGGCGATAACGATCAAACGTTGAAGTATTATTATCTTTAAACGAATCAGATAATTTCAAAAAAGTGCTTTTATATTTCGTTTGAATTGAATGACGATTAATTTAATCGCTTAAAATATTCTTTCTTTTTTCTTCTAAATAGAATGTAAATTAAACGTGCACAAACGTTGTACACGTAATGTTGCAAATGACTGTGGGTTGGATAAGAAAAAGCTTGCTACTGTTCTTGCAGATCTCAATATTAGTACGGAACCACTAAAAATGGTAACGATCAGAAAATATTAATATTTAACAAAAATCTCATGTTTACTTTTCTTATTTAGATAAGTCCACCAAGTGAAGTCGACAGTAAGAATATTTTATTAGAATTTTCTTAAACATTCAAAGCGAAAGTCGAGCGAAACTGTTTTTTCTTTTCAGAGTTAATCGAAGCTTATTCTAAATATTGCGAAAATTAGCTCCGAAAGAAAATGAATATCTTATTGAGAATGAGCGTAAATGCCTTTATTGAATAGTGCAATGAAAAGTCAATAGGGAAAAACTTCATCTTTCGAATATTCAAAACTGTGGTTCCCTTCATCATTCCGTTTGTCTCTATGATTATCTCTAAAATATCGATCGAACACACTATCGATTATGAACTTAGTTAGATGTGGGAGTGGCAGGGTCGGCTTCATCGAATTTCTATCTAATAATTTTCGTAAATCTCAATCTTTTTGACCTACAAGTATCACAACAGACTCAGAAACGATTTATTGTAACACATTCAGTAATACAAACGACTGTTATAATCGAATTTTTAGCACTGAAAACACGAAGGATTCAATTTTTCTAGAACAGTTGTATTTACCCTTCTGTGTTTTTCAACAGTCTCATGTCAGCTTAATTGTTCTACTGGTATCAATATTAGTAGTAGATTTAATCATCATTGCAGATTGTAACACCATCCTATAACTCATTTATCGAGGAAAATAAATCATTCCTACTTTGCTGCTATTTTCAATCGTACGGATTTTCCAGGAACTCATTTCTCAAATATGAATCACCAGAAGACAAATTTTCTTCAACGTGCAAAAAATTCTCATTCGAGCGGCGAATGATGGAGCTACAGATTAGGATAAAGATTAGTTTTGAGTGTATTACTCAATGCATGCTTTTAAATTGTTGTATAACGTTCGCAAAAATTATATTGTTTTGTTTGTTCTTCTTCTTTTAGCACCATTAACTCCTGAAGTAACTTCAAAAACAGCAAAAACTCCAACACCTCCTCCATCATCATTATCGGATGATAGTTCAGCAAAACGACAGCATCATTATACTATTGATGATTTTCATTTTATGAAAGTACTTGGCAAAGGATCATTTGGCAAAGTAATTTCAATTTAAAATCAATGCAAGACTATCATCATATTTCTCTTTAGGTATTATTAGGTGAACATAAAGCAACTGGTGAAATATTTGCCATAAAAGCACTCAATAAAGATGCCATCATACAAAATGATGATGTTGAATGTACAATGACTGAACGACGAATATTAGCTTTATCAACACGACATCCATTTTTAACTGGACTATTTTGTAGTTTTCAAACAAAGGTATATTTTTATTTTTTTTTATTTTTTTTAATGGACGAATTAAAATTTTTTCAGGAACGTCTCTTTTTAATTATGGAATATGTCAATGGTGGAGATTTGATGTTTCAAATTCAACGTTCTAGAAAATTCGATGAAGCACGTGCACGTTTTTATGCATCAGAAGTTACATTAGCATTAATGTTTTTACATCGACATGGTGTTATCTATCGGTATAAATTTAAAAAAAAAATATTTCTTTCAAAATAATTATTTTTATTTTGTTTTCTTTAGTGATCTCAAGCTTGATAACATTTTACTTGATGCTGAAGGTCACTGTAAAATTGCCGAGTATGTTAAAATCTTATTTGTTGTTGTTGTTCTTCTTCTTTGTTTGATAGTTTTGTATTTTGTTTTATACAGATATTCAATTAGTTTTCATAAGTATAGTGTAAGAATATTAAAGCTGCTATATTTTGCTAAAATTTTTGATATTGAATTAATGTGATTTTATGGTTGAGGGAATGAATTTAATCTTGGATACTAGATAACAAGAAAAAATAAAATACGCGATTCCTAATATGTTTTCCATGTTTATGAGAAAGGATGTAGAATATCGATTTTACAGCGAATTTCTAGGCTTCGCATGAAAGAAAAAGTCTTTCGAGTGGTTCATCCATCACTTCTGAGTCAGCATTATTGGCATCGTGTTAGTAATAGTAGTCTGTGAATACCCTAAAAGCTGTTAGCGCAATACCCATTGGATTAAAATATGAAAGATGATCTGTTTGATGTTGCTAATCATGGAGAGATTGTTTTGTTTTGTTTTGTTCATTTCAGAACGTCATTCTTTCACTTAGTCATTCGTCAATGGATTAAAGAAATATTTATTATATTAGAAAGAGACATTCCAGATATATGGTCTGGATTTTTCATTCTTAGTAACACTATCGATCTGAGCTGAAAGTACACAGTGTAGTGTCAAACTTGAATTCAGTGGAAAATAGAAAATTTCAACTTTCAACTCATAGCGATATATATGTGTGAGTCACGATTCTTCAAAGTGCTATTGGCTTAAAAGTTGAAAATTTCAATTTTCAACTGAATTCAAGTTTCAAGTTTGACATATATGAAAGTACAGTACCACATCAGTCGATAGACTATTCTATCGCAAGTTCATAACATCAGTGCACTGATGAATTTCTGGTGTGATGATGACTAACTAGTGTCAATAGTAGTGTTGTAACTGAAGGACGTGTAGTCTCACTTTCTACTATTCCTCTCAATACTCCCTCGAGATACTCTTTCACAAAAGAATTCGGAACTGTCACTTGATGGTATCAAAATACTGAATTATTAAGAGTGTTTTCAGAATAAAAAACGATGTTCTCTTCTAAAAAGAAGAGATGAATATATTAGTAGAAAGCAAACTCTTACTATAAATCGATCTCTCTATTTTATGTCAAGTTGAAATTTCAAAAGAAATTGTTGTTGCGATGAAACACAACTTTAATTTTAAGAGTATTATTAAAATGTGACATATTTTCAACGATCTGAATTTGTCACGATATTCATACTTTCTTCTAGTCCTGTTTACTGCACAGTATTGACTTAGTAGTGATTACTTAGGTGAAGGATTTGCTTCAGAAGTACGTTTATTTTTAATTTATTTTTTAGAACTACAATTAGATGTAGAAAAAAAAACCACTGATATAAATCATTTCTCTTTATGTTGATTATAAAGGTTTATCTGATTGAAACTTGATATTTTTATTCTAGTTTTGGCATGTGTAAAGAAGGTATATTTGATGGAAAATTAACATCCACGTTTTGTGGTACACCTGGTATGAGACAACGTTGTATAATCGAATTATTTTATTTTCATGATTTCTTTTATTAGATTACATTGCACCCGAGATACTTCAGGAGCTTGATTATTCATTTTCTGTTGATTGGTGGGCATTGGGTGTATTAATGTATGAAATGATGGCTGGACAACCACCATTTGAAGCTGATGATGAAGATAGTTTATTTGAATCTATCCTACGTGATGAAGTTCTATATCCTGTTTGGCTATCAAAAGAAGCCGTACATATTCTTAAATCAGTAAGATTTGATAAAAAAAAATAATAATTGTTATCGATTATGGTTCCGTTTCTTAATTTAGTTCATGACAAAAAATCCTGTAAAACGTCTCGGTTGTGTAGCCGCACAAGGTGGTGAAGAAGCCATAAAACGTCATGCATTTTTTGCTGGTAAACTTGATTGGGAAGCGTTGGAACGTCGACAAGTTAAATCTCCCTTTAAACCAAAAGTGGTATGTAGAATATATTTATGCTTATACTACGAATTTCTAGTTTGTTTATCAATTCTCTATTGAATAGGTTAATCCACGAGATACAAGTAATTTCGATAAAGATTTTACGAATATGCCCGTAGCATTCACACCGATCGAAGCCGTTATCGTTAAAGCTATCAATCAAGATGAATTTAAAGATTTTTCATATCAAAATGCGGATTGGCGCTGTTTAGAACGTGGCGAAATGCCCAAAGATGATGCCAACGACGGTCGACGTGCATTACGTGATGATTTACCTGTTAATTTAAAACAAACATTACCGATGACACCGATATTATCTCATCAATCATCCACAAATGATACTGTATCATCAACAATTACTGTTGTTAAAACTGATCATATGCCAATACCACACAGTGAAACTAAAAGAAATCCAACACCATCACCATTTCAACCTTTACATTCATCATCATCGGCCGCACCACTACCAACATCAAGTCAGTTCTCAATGATGACACCGGCAACAGCACCTGCGATAACAGCAAACTCTACGATAAATGCTCAACAGAAATCACCATCAACACATCGTTCTACTAAAATAATTCTAGATCAAACCGATATGTAACATTCAAAGGCATAATTTCGTACTTTCTATGAACTCTAGTCATTTGATTGTTGTTTTTGTCTGTGTACGTACATATCTTTCTTCTCTTCTTTTTGTGTTGCGAGTTAATTTTATTCAATTATAGTATTTTTTTTCTTCTTCTTCTTCTTCTCTATCTTCTTCTAGTCATTCATCATCATCATGCTGCTACTGCTGCCGCCTCTTTCTTTTGTGCAATTTTTGCTTTTTTAGCATAATTTTCACTAGACGTAGTACACCATATACAGTCACTTCTTCTTTTTTTCTCTTCTTTTCTTTCGTTTCGTGTATATGCCCATAATATGTACAATTGTGTACTCTTGGTGGTTGTCTGTTTATTTATTTGTCGTCAAACTTTTATATTTTATAAATCTTCTTCTCTCTTTTTTTCTCTCTCTATTTCGCTCTCTAAATGAATAAATATATTTATCTTTGGAAAAAGATGTATGTTTTTCAGGGTGAGAGCTAGAACGAAAAGAACTTGATGGATTTACGGAGAGAAAAAAAAGAAAACATTATAATTACAGATGCAACAAAGTCGATTGGATAAATTTTTTACAATTAAAAAATCAGCAACAACTAGTAAATTAGTGAATAATAGTAATGATGACGACGGTGGTTTCAATGATTCAACGGCATCTAATCGACAAACCAATAAACGATTATCGACAAATGAATATGAGAATAACAAGAAACTAAAACAAACAAAATCAGATTCACATGCAATAAACAATGAGGATAGTTCTCAAAATAATGAAAATATCGAAACTAATTTCTCGTTAAATCAATTTTATTTGGATAAATTCTTATTAATTCTTTCATCATTACTTGAACATTATAAATGTTTATTTGATGAAAATGAATTAGTATTATTTAACAAATTTCAAGCATTACCTGGTTAGTTTTTCTTCTTCTTTTTCCTGTTTTTTTTTATCTCTTCAATAAATATTTTATTCAGCGTCATCACAAATTATATTTGTTCGTTTATTAATGCGTCGTTGTAAATGGCTTCGACGATCGACTATTAATTATGAAATATCTGATGTAACGAATGATAACGACAGTTTAACTCCACTTGTACAAATAGGTTTATTACAAGATAGTAAGAAATAAAAAGTTGATTGAAATAAGTAAATTCATATTTTAAAAACTTTCTAGTATCATCATTAGACGATCTTGATGCTGGCCTGCGTTTATTAACTAGTGATGAAATGCGTGATTTTTCGAAACGTTTTCATTGTCAATCAAAAACAAATCAATCGAAAAAAACCTCAATAGAAAATTTAAAAAATCTAACAAATCAATATAAATCAATGTTTGGCTCAACGACGACGAAAAATCGTGATCATATTTTATTAAAAGAGTTTTGTATATTCAAAAACAATTTCGATAAAATAAACATTTTTATTTTGTATATTCAGATTAAAACGAATGATAAATAATTGTTATAAAATATCCGAAGATGTTCGTGGATTATTTTTTCGTATGATGTTAACGTATCACCCAGTTGCACTTTTAGCTATGGATGATCTTGATCAAAATGCGTTTGCACTATTGTAAAAATATTTTTTTTGGTTTCTTAAAATGAAATTTTCAACGAACGACTATTTAGATATAAGACATTTCAAATTACTCGTGGACAACTCCGACTACCATGGAATGCAGATCAAATTAATCATGAATATCTACCATTTAAAACACGTGAACAATTGAAGTGGTAAGAGGGTTCATAAGAATTACTTTTTTGGTTTTAAATTATCATGATTTTCTAAAACGTAGACTAGACGATTGTCATTAAGCATCGATGATCTATAAATTCATAGTAATAAAATGCGAGCAATACCCATGTGATGATAAAACATTTTTGTACGTCATCACGCGATGTGAGACGAAGAAAAGACTAGGTATCATTAACTGAGATGTAAAACAACTATGTATGGGACAGATGAGATCATGGCCTGACCTTTCTATTGAAATATTAGAAAAACAAAAGATATTTCTCTAAACTTGTCTTGAACAGCCTTGTAGTTCATTATTCCAATTGTAGTGGATGCATGGATTATTCTGATGAAATAGATATTTTGTATTTTATTCTAATAACTATTACAAAGACAACGTTTTATAGGGTTTAGTCCGTTTTAAACGAATAGGTTTCTGTGCGCAAGTTGTGAAAATACAACTAGTTATCACAAGGTTAGTCTACTAATTCAGGTCTGCCGATTATCTTTTTTTTCTTGTCGTGGCCTATTTCGAATGTTGTACTAGCCAATGAAGTTTCACATATCACTATCATTGATCGTCTATAACTGATATTAACAATTAGAGAACATCTGTTACACATATGTTCTATTCTTAGAACAATAATGTTTTTTAACGTAAAGGTTCATGATGTATTTATTCGATAGAACTATCGAAAAACAAGCATATGGATTTCATCGGTTTTCTATTTTTTATTAAAATAACAAAAATACTTAGAACATACCGTAATTAATGACACCAGCACTATAATACTATATGGACGTGAAACTCAAGGATATTATCTTTCTAGATACATACGAATGGGCTAAACAGCGTTTTTCTTAAGATTTTATTCTTCTTTAATTGACGGAATGATATAGGAAATCCAATAAAACATGTTCATCTGTCATTTATATAGATAAAGAGAATCTTTGTTTCTGCATACGTAAAAAATCAATTAGTTTTTTTTTATACCTCAATGATCATTTACAAGGCAACGAATCTGGTCCGGTATTATTCAGTTATATATTTGTTTTCAAACTGTTCACAAACTTGAGGCAACAATTCATATTATACTACATATTAATAATATTTTACTAATTATAGATGTCCATAGCACTCTCTTCTAGAATTATGATCTTGAGAAGAATATTAATGTTTTTTAAATGATAATAATTTTAGTATAAATGATTGGTTCTCTGTGAAGATAGCAGCGGTGCAATTAACTGAAAATGGAGTCAAATGACTAAAACTTCAGGCGAAAGCACACGCTCGTTTAGAACTTTTCCCTGAACAATGATCCTTAACAAACGATAAAATATTTGTGCACTCGGAGATTAGCAGTTAGGAAAGCTCATCTTGAAATTTTTTCATCGATAAAATAATTAAATCAAAAGATTTTCATTTTCATCATTTTTAATTTAGTTACCAAGAAGCTATCGATCTTCAAACAGAATATTATCAATTAGAAGAATCGAAAAATACCGACGGATTGATAAAATTCTATGAAACATATAATGAACAATTTCGTGCAATGATTAACTCATCTACTGAAAAGTATATACTTGAAAATAATATGAAATAATAAAAGTGTCGTTTTTGTTTTGTCGCAGCGAACAATTACCCGGCTATTTTCGTTGTTTTTCACCCGATTATGTTCGTGCTCGTATTCTGTCGTCGCTAACTGAAATATTACAACGAGCTCGACGTTATTATGAATCTATCGAATTAATTCAATATTTACTGAGTAGATTTCTTTTTGATAGATTTTTTTATTTTATTCTTGTTATTCATTTCAACAGATTAATTTATATTCATTAGTTTAGATCGAGCAAACTATAATCGACATCGTCGAGGTAAATTATGGAATCGTTTAGCACTTATACAAGAAAATTATGTTAAAACGAATGGTCATCAACAATGTTTAAATACAATATATGATGCATTAAAAGATCCTTATGTTAAATTAGGTGATCGTCTTTCATTGTGTGAACGAGCAAGAAAATTATATTCACGACCAAAATCCAAAGGAGTACTTGTAGCAGATTGGATAAACGATGAAGAAGAAAAACTAATGTGGAATATACCAATGCCGAACGAAGTTAGATTTGATAATAAAACGAAAGAAAAAAATCTTGATTTTGACACATTAGATTGAAGTTACTGGACGTCTAATAGCCAATGATGCTCGAATGGGTAAAGTAACATATACAATACAAGATCCAGTTGATGGTTCAATACAATTTTGTAATGTTGAACAATTAGCTATTCAACATTATCGAACGCAAGAGGATTATCCTTATGGTAAATTTTCTTTTTCATATCAATATAAATCTTATTGGTTATATTCCGATTTAGGTATTCATTCTGAAGGAGCTATAATTCGAACATTGGTTGGTCTTTTATTTCTTGATTTAATTTATACGTTACCAACACCTGATCTACTTATTGATATATTTCAAACAGAACCTCTTGATTTTCAAACCGATGCTTTTTATAAGTCTCGTCAAAGTCAGATTGATGAACGAATAAGTCAGTTGAATTCTGAAGAAGTAAGAAAAATTAACTCAGAATATTGCAGCATATATTTTATTCGACTGNAAGGCAAACTTATCTTTTTATGATAAAATGAATTCAACCAACCAGATGCTTAGTTTCTTTTGTGGGATATCTGTGAGATTAGTGTTAAGGCATGTATGCTACGAATACGTTAGAGAAAGTTTGTCAAGAATTTGCTGCGACATACTGCATAATTATTGCATTTAGTATCAATTTATCGGCTACTAAAATTTATTTCATTTCGAATTCTATGATAACATAGTTTCTTTAAAAAAAATTGATCGTGATTGAACAGAGAGAAATTTTAATACTATTTGCCTAAGCTAGTGTATGGTAATACTTTCAACAGAACTATGGTCGAATCGAACAAGACCATTCATCTACTAGAGATTAGAATCCTATTCAAGTGTCTATAAAACACTTGCATTGAAACATAGCACGATATTGTTTTAATCTATAAATCCTGTTGGAATATTCGTTGGTTGAGTACCCCGAATAAGTAGGCACATATGAGATTACTATAGACTTGTAAAAGTTCATTCTCATAGATTATTGTTATTAATACAGTAGAATTTGTTTTTAAATTGATAAGAATAGACCAGGTAGACCGATTTTTCAGGGATATCTATCAGATGGGTTACAACATAATTATGAGCAAAACATCAGCTTAATTCACATTTTGAGAAATTTCTTTTATAATTAATTCAAAATAATTTTAGAACATTCAAGATATTGCTGAAAAAAACTGGGATATGTACAATCTAACAATGAGTTCCGTTGTAAATTGGGAATTATTTCCAACAAAATCAACATTATTAGTAAGACAATAGTTGATATTGATTCTTATTTCCTAATCATCATTGACGTATTATAGAGTGCTTTGAAATGTTTAACATCCGAACAAATCCAATTAATATCAACTTATACATTTGTACATAATCGTGCTGTATGGAAAGGTTTTCCAGATTTATTCGTATGGAACCCGGTATCCAAAAAATGCAAAGTATATACTAAGACAAGTTAACTTCAAATGTTGACTATTTTTTAATTTAGTTTGTTGAAGTAAAAAGTCATAGTGACCGTCTTTCACATCATCAAATAGTCTGGCTTGATAAATTAGTTGAATTTAAAATTGATTGTGAAGTATGTAAAGTTAGCGGTAAGTTTATTTTAATAGAAAATATTGTTTGATTGCGGCACATATTCCATTCTTTTGCTTTTAGCAAACGGTGCAAAGAAACTGTTACAACGAACGCCATCAATTATTGAACTAGATTAATTTTCATCTTTTTTTGTTATCGTTAAAATAAATAAATAACTTTGTGAGATTTTTCAAAAACAAGTTATTTTTGCACAAGCTTTTTAACGTTCTAGAAAAAAAATGTTTGCAAATGACGATGACGATGATGAATATAATGAAAGCTATGATGAAGATCAGCCACAAGGTTATCAAGCGTTATTAGATCCAGATGATGAAGGGTATAAGAGACAATAAATAAACAATTTTCGATTGTATTTTACTGAAAACATTTTGTCCAATTAATTTTAGAACTTTCACAATGGAAGAAGAAGACGAGGAAGAGGAGGAGGAGGAGGAGGAGGATCATAATAATCATGAAGAAGAAATCGAACCTGCTGAAGAAGACGAAGACGAAGCGGAAGTACCTAAAGATGATGGTCAAATAAAACCATTTTCTTGTAAATTATGTTCAGTATCCTTCAGTAAATTCGAAGCATATCGTGAACATTTTGTGTCTACAGAACATCGATATAAACGACGTGATGAAAAGAAACGTCTTGGTGTTAGTGAATCTTTTCTTATTATATATAAAAACTAAATCATTTTTTCTGTAACTTTTTAAGGAAGGATGTGTGATTGAAACATCATCAGTGGAAATATTTGTTAATCTATTACTTTACAATAGAGTAAGTAGTAAAAATATTTAGCAGAGAAGATCCTTCATTAAAATATTTGTTTTTAGATACCATTTGAAAGTATTCCCATTGACATTGAATCTGTTGATTTCAGTGTAAGCGGCTCATTAGAATATAATAATACTAAATATGAACATCAACATGCACCATCACTCAATGATTTGTATCAAATACTTGTGCATAAATTTAATCAAGACAATGAAAAACATCAATTAAAAATGCCACCACAAAGTTTTTTCGTTGCACGAGGTAGTAAAAAAAGCTTTTTTCTCTCATACAATATAAACGATAAAAGATTTACAGAAATCAACCGAAAAGAAGTCGATCATGTTTGGACTGTACCACGCTATTGTGATGACACAGGAAAATCTAATGAACAAATTGTTAAAGTAAGTGAGAAATATATATATATATATATCCTTTATTCTATTCAATAAAGAGAGAAATTCCATTGGTGCTAGAAAATTTTCTTCAGGGATTCTTCACCTTGGTTGATAAAACATCCGTCAATGGTGAAAGTCACCGAACTGAAATTTACATAAATAATTCACGTTTTACTCGTAAACTAGTGGTGTTTCCATCTCTGAAGTGTTTCTAACTTTTGAAACTACCAGTAGACATAAATTCTTCAATGTATCGATATCGTACTTTTTTCGTAGGAAGTCCTTGATTACTGTGTATACACAAGTGTTGAACCAGAACGCGAACGTTTAATAGCACATTCCATTCAAACATGGCGTATGTTTCATCGTCAAGAAAGTAAACCGGGTTTTTGGTGAGTATTGAACGGAATAAAGAACTGTTTCGTTTTTATCTGTTGAAACGTATCTTTTCAGGTGTGATATTTGTAAACAATGTTTTCGAAAACGAAAAGCAATTCTTTGTGTAAGCAGAAGATAATAAAATCTTTATCGTTTTTTTTAATGATTTTTTTGTTTTGTTTTAAAACTAAAAAGCATTTTGAATCAAGTGAAAAACATGAGAATAATTTAAAGCGTCTTCCACCGTATCGACGAGCTGTTCAACATGTAAGTCTTTCTTTTTCAATTTTCTACTTAATCTATGGTGTTTGTAGAGTTTATTTACTGGTCGTTTATTAAATGAATTTATTCCATTGGATAAAGTGGATTATTACCGAACACGTGTTAATGCCTATCGAATTCCACCATCTAATAAAACTATTAAAAATGCGTATTATTGCACGTTTTGTAAAAAATCATTCGAATCAGCTTATACACTAGAAAAAGTATTGATTTAATTAAAATTTATTGTTAAAAAAAAGAGATTTTCAAATCTTATTTAGCATCTTGGTTGGAAAGGTCATCGTGATTTATTGCGAAAACGTCGACAACATGAAGTTGATAATATGTCACGTCTTGTGGTAAATATATTATATTGGAAAAAAGGACCGGCTGAAGTTTTCTTTTTCTTTTTTTATAGACTTATTTAAATTTTAATCAATTAAGTCATGAACAACGTAATGGCGGTATTCAACAGATGGCTAAAACACCTGATGAATATCGATTAAAATATAACCTTGAACCTGTAACAATGGAAGGTCTTCAAGATGATATTAAACGTTTTGATGCACAACTTGCACAACAAGTTATGCATAATGTTCATAATCAACAAGGCAATAATAATAATAATAATAATAATAACAATAACCGATTCAATCATGGTAATAGCAATGGTAATGATAGAGGTCGAGGACGCCGACGCGGCCGTGGTCGTGGTCGTGGAGGACAATCATTTTGCGGTCAAAATTTTAGACCACGAGGTCACTTCCATCAACAAAATGGACAACAGTTCCATCCAGGTAGTTTAATTGACATTTTAAATACCACAATGAATTCATTTTCTTGTATTTAGAACAATATCATCAATCATCAAACTATCAACCACCGAGTTATCAACCACGCTTATTTAATAATAATAATCCTGCAAATCAATTCTATTCACAAAATAATTTCCATCTACCAACAACGTTTCGGCCGTGTAATTTTAGTTTTTAATTCTATTTATTCAATACATTTAGTTCGTTTTCTTTTCTTAGACAATCCAAATTTTGTTAATAGTAATAACAAACGGCCTTATCAACAAAATAATAATAATAACAACAATAATTATTATAATCAACGGCAATCATGGCCAAATAAGAAACCTCGCTATGATAATCCGGCGCCATATCAACAACAACAACTACCACCACCACCACCACCATTACCCTCATCATCATCATCAAATCGGATTGATTATCGTTATATCGCAAATCAAAATACTTATCAGCAACAACAAAAATTTCATTAATATTCTTTGTTGCTAAGCAATTGTTAGTTTTGTCCCCAAAAATATTGTTAAATGATGTAAGGCTTATTTGTTGCTAAGCAAGAAATTCATTGTTATTTGGGCCGACTTTTGTTTATAAAATAAACGACCTCAAAATATTTCATTTGTCATATTATTGTGCAAATTCTTTAATTAATTCAACTTCATGAACTATCCTTTTTTTCTTCGAAAGTGGAGATCCGTTAGTCAAGTTTTATTCTAAAGAGTAAGACTAATTAAAAGCATGATAATTTAGCAAGAGCTCGCTTTATGAATACAAAGTCGCTTGAATATTTAATGAACCATTACGTATGGTCTGTAGGAGAAAATGAATGGGAGTACGAGGAAAGCATGAAAAGCTTTTCTCATTAGTGGTAATACTAAAATTAGAATTTATTATCTATAATGTTTTTTGTGTACTCAAAAAAAAAGATTACACTATAGAATCGGTCAGTGTCCGGCCGTCCGTCCGTTTATTCGATAGCTCTTCACAATTGCATTCGATTGAGCTGAAATTTTGTGCACAGACTTGTCTTATCAATATCTAGGTCGAGTTCGAAGATGAGAAGGATCCGTCAAGAAATGGCTGAGTTATCGAAAAAATTGTCATTTTTGATCAGACCACTCCTGAGGGGGAGTACAGGGATTTTTCAAAACAGAAAACGTTTTTCTCAGAATTATCCACAACATATATAAATCGACTCAGTTTTTAACGCTGATTCCGAATCTGATACTAGTTTTGAACTAAATCGTAGCTTTCTAACGAAACATCGCCTGAAAACGGTCTCAAAATGCACAAAACTGCATCCAGAAACCAAAGTGCCTAGTTTCTCATGATAATTTTGGTGTTCAGACATTCTGGAATGACTCATATGTCCCATCTACTTTTTGCAGTACACATAACTCTCGNGTGAAATCCGAAGTTTCCACATTTATTTTTTGTGTTAAAGAATGCGCTAATTTGGTTAGGACGCTGAAAAATTTCCTTTTGAAATAAGCATCTTTGTGATATTGTTGAAAACACATAGTCTTTAGACTTTTTCTGAGATGACAGAAGCTAATTGTGTTCCAGGTTTCAGTCTTTTTACTACAATAGAGAAGAATTATGACTAAATAAATTATGAACTCCCTTCATGGTTTCATCGATCATATTTGATTCCACATGATCTATATTGCCATATGTTTGAATGAATAATTGTTCTGTTCATTGTCATCTCTCTCTCTTTCTGTGTGTGTTTATGCAATGTTCCTTCTCATTCACTCGTCCGAATTCTCCACAATACTGTTGAAAAATATTTAAGAACTGCATCGGATGAATTTGTATTATGAAAAATCATCTACGTACACTGAATCTTGAGAAACTGAACTATTTGCAATTCGTACAATTTTCAACTTATATGTCTTGTTGTTTTTCATTCTGAATTCATTTTATTACCTGCAGAGTGGTGTACTATTAATATCAATTTGCTGTTTCTATGATCAATTACTTTTTTTAGCTAGTTTCTCTGTCACAATATATTTAAAACAAAAACAAAAATTCTCACTATATATACCAATAGCAAAAAGACAGAAGGAACAAATCAATCGAACAAACTCGACCACAGAACAAGAAAGAATGAGAAAAATAATTGAATAAATAAAAAGCGTGTTGCTGCTCTGTTATTTTTGTGATACAATGCAGAAAAAAAGGATTGGATTGAACGTAGCAAGCATAAATAAATATGGAAGAATCTGACCTCTTCCTATCTTTGCATTCACCTAGTACTTTCTGCTTTTTTTTTATAAACTATCATCATCATGTCCATGTGAAGAATGTGGTGGAACATCACCTGGGCCACCTGGGCCGCCTGCACCACCACCTTGTCCATATAGTTTAGTCATAATTGGTGTAACAATTTCTTCAAGTTTTTTCTTATGTTCTTTCAATTCATCAGCTTCCGCGCCTTGATTTGATTCAAGCCATTTTATTTGTTCTTCAACAGCTTCTTCAATAGTCTGTTTGTCAGTATCAGAAAGTTTACCACCAAGTTTTTCTTTATCATTTAATTGAGTTTTCAATGAATAAGCATATCTACAATAAACGAAATCAGCGAATCAATTCTTTCACAACAATTAGAGAGCGAAAGAGTAACTTACGATTCAAGTTCATTCTTAGCATCAACACGATCTTTGACTTTTCTATCTTCATCTGCAAATTTTTCTGAATCTTTAATCATACGATCGATTTCTTCGGGCGATAATCGATTCGTATTTGAGTTAATCACAATATTATTCTTGTTTCCTGTTCCTTTATCTTCAGCAGTTACCTAAAATCACAAGTAATTAGAATTAAGACTGAAACACTAATAATGCAAAACCTTACTTTAAGAATACCATTGACATCAATTTCAAATGTAACTTCAATTTGTGGAACACCACGGGGTGCAGGTGGAATACCAGTTAAATCAAATCTACCCAAAACATGATTATCTTTTGTCATTGGTCGTTCACCTTCAAATACTTGAATTGTTACTGATGGTTGATTATCAGCAGCCGTTGAAAATATTTGACTCTTCTTTGTTGGAATAACTGTATTACGTGGAATAATCTTTGTCATTACTCCGCCAACAGTTTCAATTCCCATGGTCAGTGGATTGACATCCAATAAGACGATATCACCAGTACTTTCTTCACCCGATAAAATACCAGCTTGAACAGCAGCACCATATGCTAAACATGCATTTAAGAAAAAAACACCATTTAACATTTGCATTACCTTGAAATTAACACAGTTCACTTACCAACAGCTTCATCGGGATTAATGCCACGTGATGGTTCTTTACCATCAAAGAATTCTTTGACTAACTGTTGAACTTTTGGAATACGTGTTGAACCACCAACAAGAACAACTTCAGCAATATCTGTTTTTTTCAAATCAGCATCTTCTAAAACTTTTTGTACTGGTTTCATTGTTGATCGAAATAGATCCATATTTAATTCTTCAAATTTAGCTCGTGTTAATGTTTCACTAAAATCTTCGTTGTCAAAAAATGATTCAATTTCAATCTTTGTTTGATGTTGTGATGATAGTGTTCGTTTAGCTTTTTCAACTTCACGACGGAGTTTTTGAATAGCACGATGGTCTTTTCGAACATCTTTACCAGTTTTCTTTTTGAATAATTTAATAAAATGTTCCATAACACGTTGATCAAAATCTTCGCCACCTAAATGTGTATCACCATTGGTTGCAACAACTTCAAATACACCATTGTCGATTGTCAATAATGATACATCAAATGTACCGCCACCCAAATCAAAGACAAGAATATTTTTTTCTCCTTCTTTCTTATCTAAACCATAAGCAATGGCAGCAGCAGTTGGCTCATTGATAATACGCATTACATTCAAACCAGAAATTGTTCCAGCATCTTTAGTTGCTTGACGTTGTGCATCATTGAAATAAGCCGGAACAGTAACAACAGCATGAGTAACTTTATTTCCAAGATAAGCTTCCTATACGATGACAAGAGAAAAAAGTAGTGGCAAACTGTAAATCGATTGAGAGTAGAAAATCAACAATGAACTTACAGCAATATCACGCATTTTTCCAAGGACCATAGCTGAGATTTCTTCAGGTGTAAACAGTTTTTTTTCTGTGCCAATGTTAATTTGAATAATTGGTTTTGAATTCTTTTCAATAACTTGAAATGGAAAATGTTTAATGTCTTGTTGAACACTTGCATCGCTAAATTCACGACCAATGAGTCGTTTAGCATCGAATACAGTATCTAAAGTTATTCATTATATCGTAGACATAGGAATTCAAGTGTACGAAAAAATAAAATACAAACATACTTTCAGGATTAGATGTCAATTGATTTTTGGCTGCATCTCCGATTAATCGTTCACTATCAGATGTAAATGCTACATAAGATGGTGTGATGCGATTACCTTGATCATTAGCAATGATTTCTACACGGCCATTTTTAAAAATTCCAACACATGAATATGTTGTTCCAAGATCAATACCAATTACAGTACCAATATCTAATGGATCAAAATGAAATGAAGCTTTGCTAGATTTCAATTGAAACCCTACTTTTCTTTTCCTCAGCAGCGAACGTAAATGTAAATGCAAAAGTTGCTATAATAAGAAGACTAGCGAATATCTTCATGTCTACTAAGCGTACGATTTGTTAGCAAAATGATAGTGTTGTCGAAAATGCGTTGTATATATTTAAAATGAATATTCTTGAAGTAGCGCTTGCATTTTTGCTGGTTGCTGATGGATGAAAATGCTGTCTGCATTTGATTGGCCCAGCAAAACATTTCGGATGACGTCGATCGTGCGTGTAAGCAATGAAGCACTTGCGACCGAAAAGAGTATGAAGAAGAAAAAAATGTAACGAAATGCGTGCGGATATAGAGACTTGAAAGGAAAAATGATTTGTATTATGAAAATTGTATAAAGGCACAGCTACGACTGGGTCATCTGTTGGCGACATCTTTTCAAGTCAACTAGAAAGTTGGAGAATGTTTAACGATAAACATTCATAAATAAGATTAAAATTGTGAAATTTTAATTTTAATTTCCCTAAATTAAAGAAGATTTTCATCATGCATTTTAATTGTATAATCATATGTACTAATCGAAATCATTAAAGCTATGAACGTGTTTTCAAAAATCGAATATTGCATGAATTCTATCATGAAAATAAAATCGAATGATTTGAATTGCGAGGGACAGCGTATGATTGATTTGCTAGAATTTATATTTTTCATCACGCAACACAATAATCAAATAGATTCCATTTAATATTCGTATGGATGATTTTTGCGAATAACTAGTGAACAAAAAGTGCTCATACAAGAGTATTGTAGAGAAAAGAATTAACAAGTGTCTAGTTTTCTTTTAGATTATCCATCATGTCTCGTGTGATTGTCAAAAACTTACCAAAACAAGTATGTAAAATATATGCAATAACTGTCTAAGAAGTGTACCTGAAAGTGTTTTCTATTACATAAAAAGAAATAGAAAAAAATATATATATGTTTTTATATTGTACTACAAATATTGAATTTCAGAGTATTTTATAAGATTTCATAGCTATGCGAATTCTATCTTATATAGACTTTTTGTGTGTGAATTAAACTATATGTAGAATTTCTTCATCACTCTGTTGCATAGGTTAAAGAAGAACAGATTCGAAAACATTTCCAACCATTCGGATCCATAACTGATCTACAATTAAAATATACCAAGGATGGTATATTCCGTCGTTTTGCATTTGTTGGATTTATCAACGATGAAGAAGCTCAACGTGCAATTGATAAATTAAATAAATCTTATATTGGTACATCAAAAATAATTGTTGAACAATGTTTTGCTCTAAATGATAGTAATCGTCCGAGACCGTGGAGTAAATATTCTGAACAGATTCCTGAACCAATAAAAATTTCCGAGGCAACAAATAAACCAAAAACGAAATCAAAAGGAAGTAGCCAATTGGTGGATGCAATACTTGGTGATCTTAAATATGATGAAAAATTTAAAGAATTTGTTAAAAATGTTGATTCAATGAAGAAAAGTGAACAAATCATATGGAATGATTCAATGAAAAATACTGAAGACGAAAAACAGACACCATCGAAACCCGTTGATAATAAACCAATATCTTCTGTTCCTTCTCTTCCTATTCCTGTCAAAGAAGACAAACCTAAAAAACCTCGTTATTTAATAAAAGTTTGTGGCATACCATATTCATCCAAAGAAAACGATATTCGCCAATTTTTCTCTCCAATATCTATTGTTCGTTGTCGTTTAATTCACAATCGTAAAACGAATTCCTTAACAGGCGTTTGTTGGATCGAACTCGAAAATGAAGGTGATATGAATAAAGCAATGCTTAAACAAAAAACTGTATTATCAATTAAGAGAACCGGTGAAAATCGTTATTTAGAATTAACATCTTTTATTAAAAATAAAGAATTATTAAATAAATCGAAAGATAATAATAAAAAGCCAATGAAAGCCTATGAACCAATTAATGAAGCCATTGGTGAAACAGGCGAATTATTCGTACGAAATCTTTCATACCGAACCACTGAACAAGATTTAGACCACCTTTTTAGTCCATTCGGACGAATAACAAATATTAATATGCCTATTGATAGTTTAACAAAACAACCGAAAGGTTTTGCACATGTTACATTTATGTTTCCTGAACATGCCTTAGGAGCTTTTAATCAACTCGATGGACATGCTTTTCAAGGTCGTTTATTGCATATTTTACCAGGAAAAACACAACAACAAAAAGAACAAGATTCATTGGAATCAACGAAAAATCAGGTATGATTATTTTTATGAAATGAAATCTAAAACTAGTGTTGAAGTAAATAGTAAAAACTTTCACAGGCATTTTTATCCATAGATCGTAAAGCAATGAATTTTTGTTCTAATATCTGAATTATGATTAGAAATAGTCGATTTGTAATTACCTATGATTTAAACTATTTCCTGATTGTATTTCTAAAGGATCAAATGAACGAATAGCGATAGAATACATCATAAAGTAGATTGTATTGAAGAATATTCCTAATAATTAAAAAAAGCAGCTTCATCATATTTTATATTTTCATCCTGCCAGAACTGTATCTAAAACTTTTTGTAGTTGACAAAAGAAAAGGTTAATCAGCTTTCACAATCATATTTAACTATACGAACAAATTAGTTTGAGTCAAGTTTTGATAGTTTTCATTATGTCTATGTCAGTGTCTGACAGTGATAAATAAGTTTGAGTGAGCGCTCTGTTCTTATATAAAAAAGAGAAAAAGAATTGCGTCGCTTTTAAAGTCTTCTCGACCGCAATTCAACGACCTTATTGCTTGAATTTCCTTTTCCGGACGATGTCAAAGAAAATCATAGTCGCAAATTTCAAGTTTTCTTACGCATGTCAATGCGTTGTCTATTTAGACAGCATAATATCCAGAATACTTTCTATATTAGTTCACTTTCACATTTTCGAAATAATTAATTTTGCCAGAGGCAAAGTAGACTCAGGGAATCGTAAAAAATTCTTCTGGTACAATTATATTACATAAAATATTTTGCAGATGAAATTAATTCATAGTTTTCTTTTAAAAGAATAATGTTCCTAACAAACTGATAGCTGAAATTTTTCGTTTCTGAAATAAACATGTAGATTTCTGACTGAATTACCTGGAATAATAGGCCATACAAGATGAAATGTCTCTTAGCTTTCTTCGAAATTTTCGAACCAAGGAATATTAATCTTACGACACTTTTCTTTTTACTAACTCCGTAGGCAAACAACATAAGGATGGCTCGCATAAGATTAATTTGTTCTAGTTCAAAATCATGACCGAGGCGTTGAATTTTTTAGAAAATTTCTTACCTGACTTTTTTCACGGGGCTTAAAATAGATCTAACCGTATAAAGATAGCAATCATATCAATTATAAGCATTCAGAGAAGGGAAAATTATATTTTCATCTGACTTTTAAACGTTTCCTCAGTGATTTGCGTGAATGTCAGATGCTTTATCAAGCACGAAGGTCATCAATTTGTTTCACTATCATTCAAATGGCAAGGGTGTGACTGAAGGTCAGAACTTACCCATTATCACACCCTTTGGAAATAGCGAGTGTTCTTCTTTTGTTATTTATGTGGCATTATCCTCAAAGACTTCAAATATGTACACTAAATCTTCTCGAATCATTTTGAGAACCACTCCATGCAATGTAAAGCTAAGATGCCCGTTTTTGTCATAGATTTGATTTAATTTTCTATCATAAAATTTGCTAAAATCATCCAATAGTTATAATCAAGTAATCTGTAGAACTTATTTCCTAGCAATAGGTTATCTATTTTTGAGTGCGCATCATAATTCTAGACACCTACCGCAATAGCAACATCATCCGAACAAAATTGGAATGCATTGTTTCTTTCTTCCAATGCTATTGCTGAAATTATGGCCGAACGATATAGCCTTGATAAATCAGCGATTGCTGATTCAACGAAGAAAAATGATAGTTTAGCCGTACGACTAGCTGTTGGAGAAACACAAATCATTCATGAAACTCGACAATTTTTAATCGACAATGGTGTACAATTAGATTCGTTTAGTCAAGCAATTTCAGCAACAAAACGAAGTAAAAATGTTATATTAGCAAAAAATTTACCCATTAAAACGCATGCACAAGATTTACGAATTTTATTTGAAAAATATGGAAAATTAGAAAAAATTATTTTACCACCCTATGGGCATTGTGCATTAATTGTATTTGAACATCCACAAGAAGCACGACAAGCATTTAAACAATTATCCTATCGGAAGTTTAAAGATAATAGGCCATTATATTTGGAATGGGCACCTGGAAATGTACTGTCGGTACAAATAAAACCGGAAGAAAAACAACACGTAAGCTAAAGCATTAACACATAGATTAGAATAAAAATAATTGTAATATCGCAAAAACGCTAATTACAATAGAATAGAACGTTGTTTATCTAGCGAACTAATAAAACGGAATGCCAAATGAGATGATTAAGGAAGGATATCATCATTAGGATTAAAATAAGCGCAGAACTATCATAACTTTTAATTGTAGTGCGTGCCTTTTTTTGCTTGGGAGATAAATTCTTTTTTTTCATGACTCAAGGGTATGATGGAAAAACGAAGAAAGAAAAAATGTCGAAAACAAAATTGATACGAATGCAGATGGATAGAGATGCTGAGAACGAGAGTATATTGAAGTGCAAGTCTCCCTCAACCTCAATTGAATCTTACATGCTCGTGTTCTTCTCATATTCTTGTTTTCGATATTTTTCCCTTTCGACATTTTTCCTTTCTGCCTTTTTCCATCCATTCGCTCAAAGTAACAACTATATCATTTCTTTCAATACCACAGTATTTATCATAGAGGATAAGATGGGGTTTTAGAAGACAGATCAAATGATGAATGGGTTTGACAGAGGAAATTAATCAAAAACAGAACTCATCAAACATAGAGAAAAAGCAGGATTGTTTTTATCAACATATTTTCCTCTATTGATGTATTTGCGGTCGATGCTGTAAATAAGTCAATTAACTGAATTTTCACTAACTATGTTATTTTCCCTGTAAATACATATCTCGTATTAGACTTCAATGTCATTTGCAAAGGCGAGTCTAACTTAACATAAAAAAGTATCCATTCATAACTAAACTATTTACTTTGAATTAAAAGGCATCTGTCATAGTCATTCAAGTTGTTATTCTCGGAAGAGGAAAAAAATGCTCATAAATTGATATTGGCTCTTCTCAATCCGATTAGGACTATATTTTGTTGTTGTTGGCATAAATTTATCAATTTAGAATGCATCATAAGCATCGGGCTACATGAAGATAGAATATATTTATTGCAATCTGTTTCTTGTTTTTATTGGCACTTGAAATTAAACATGATCATAGAAAAATCGTACGAGTAAAGCTTAAAAACGTATTGATCTCGATAAACATATTGTATTTCTCACTAAATTTTTCTCTGAGATACAAAATACATGAATGCAAATTTGAATTTCTTCGTTGAGACATAATTGTCTACTTGCATTTGTCATGGGTCAATGCTGTCGGGAAACGAATGATTGGTCTTTTTTTTACATTGACGTGGAAACAAAATTCAGATAATTGAATAAACTAAAATTTTGTTCCAGACTGAATCACTTGTTGAAGAAGAACAAGAACAAGAACCAGTAATTCAAGAAGACGAAGTATTTACATTATTCGTAAAAAATCTTAATTTTGATACAACTGATGAAGATTTAGAAAAAGTACGTAAAATGAAACGATTCTATGCTTTCTTTTATTTCAATTTATTCTTTTCTTTATCAAGCATTTTTCTTCGATTGGTTCATGTCGAGCTTATGTAGCGAAAAAAAAAGATCTAAAACGTTCAGGTCAATTATTATCAATGGGTTATGGTTTTGTTGAGTATTCATCAGTTAAATTACTTGAAGAAGCGCTTAAACAATTGCAGAATTCTGAACTTCAAGGTCATACACTTGAACTTAAACGATCTGAGCGTACAATGAAATCAAAGTAAAACACAATTAATTCTCGGTTTGTTTGTTTTTTCAACTGTTTTTCTTCTTCTAATTAGTCCACAAGCAAAATCAAATAAACGTAAACGTCAAATAGAAAAAGAACAACAAACAAGTAAAATTTTAGTGAAAAATATTCCATTTCAAGCTAATATCAAAGAAATTCGGGAATTATTTCGTGTATTTGGTGAACTTAAATTTGTTCGTCTTCCGAAAAAAGTTGACGATGAACGTCATCGTGGTTTTGGTTTTGTGGATTTCATGAGTAAAAATGATGCAAAAGTAAAGAGCACTATAAAAAAAAAGTTTCTACTAATTTTCTACTAATTTAATCTAGAATGCTTTTGATGCTTTATGCCACAGTACACATTTGTACGGACGTCGTCTTGTCCTTGAATGGGCCGATGAAGAAAATGATACGGTTGAAGGATTACGTAGAAAAACTGCAGCAGAATTTGGTAAAATCAAGTTTACTAAAGGAAAAAGTGTCAATAAATAGTCCTGTTTTATTTTACATTTTTGTAGATCTCAGCTCATCTGGAAAACGTTCAAAACGATCAGAATTACTCGGTGAACTACGTAAAATGGGTGGAAATGAACAAACATCCGAAGGAAAATCTAATAATACTATGGCCGATGATGACGATCATAATGATGAATAAAAAATTAAAATAAAATAAACGAAATAATCGTTTTTGTTCTTTTAATACTTCATTGTTTTGTTATATTCATTATTTCTTGTGTTGCCTATTGATATTTAGATGACTATCACGGTAAACGAAAATTCTATTCATCGACTATCAATAAATAAAAACTTTCGTTACTACTGCTACACGGTTATGTTTCGATGGTGTAATTCAAGCCATGGTAACTTAAAAGGTCATTATTTGTTCCACTATTATTATTATTCGTAATTATTTTTTTCCACACATTGATGAATGATAGATAGAGCGAGAGCGAGAGGGAGAGGGAGGGGAGACACAGAGAGCGGGAGGCTTGTGCTTGACTTTGGTCTAATACAAAGAATGTCAGAAAAGCAGTTAGGGTACTTTTTCGCCGAGAATATATTGCCGGTCTATGGCATTTGTGTTTCTTGAAAGACTGAAATGGTAGACACGGAGAGAGAAAGTCAGCCTGTCATTTACAAAGAAAGAAAAGAAATTTTCTCTCTCGATCTAAGAGCACCAGACGAGCGTCAGAAAATATAAGAAGAGAAGGAAAGAACATATTAACATACAAGTTCTTTGCAAGACCTTGTAGAACAAAGAGGGAGGCATAGGCATATAACTATTCAATCTCCTTAGCTAGTATTTTCTTAATCGGTAATATAGTATTTTCTGTTTTTTCTGAATTTTAGCTTGCCGTGCATTATGGGCACTGGAAAGACGATTGTCTTGGTGGATGGTGAAGCACCACCACCATTTATACCATCAAAGCGTTTTACATTGGCTTTATTAGTCTGCTTTGCTTTTATCATACAATATTCTCAACGTGTGAATCTACCTATAGCTATTGTATGTATGGTTAATCGTACAAAACCAATTGAGCATGGATTAATATTCAATGGAACAAAAATAATAAGTAGCAATTCAGCTAATAGTGCAAACAAAAATTTAATGCATTCACCAGTAACAGTAAAAGGAATTGGTAAAGCACTACAAAAAAGAGGATTTCTTAAAGATAAACAGTTCAATTGGGTTGAATTACAACAACAACTTCTGTTAGGAGGATATTGGGCTGGATATGTATTTACACAAATACCGGGTAAGTACTATGTTTTATTTACACACAATCTATAATAGGTCATTGAGAACATTTAGGTGGATGGCTAGCAACAAGTATTGGACCTAAATGGGTTTTCGCTACTTCACTAACTGTTAGTTCTACTGCTACTCTTGCTCTAACAATAATGTATGTGATGTCAAGTACACACTTCGCTTTAATGTTTATCCTTCGTTTTATTATTGGTCTTGCGCATGGTGTGCTTTTTCCAGCAACAATATCCCTATGGTCAGTCTGGGCTGTTCCACAAGAACGAAGTACGCTTGCATCAATTGGATTTTGTGGCACGCAATTCGGAACATCGTTAACTATGCTTCTTGGCGGCATTTCATGTAGTTATTTAGCCTCGGGTTGGATGTATTTATTTGTTCTAACAAGTGTTATGGGCTTTGTTTGGTTGTCATTATGGATACCATTGACATCACATGCACCAACTGATCATCAAACAATTAGTAGTCATGAAAGAGATTATATATGTAGTTATACAGGTCACACAGGAAAAAAACGTTCGATGTCATTGGCATCCATACCATGGGGATGCATGATAAAATCTAAACCGTTACTTGCTTTAATGTGTACACATATAGCAAATTTATTTGGTTTGTTTTTCTTTTTAACAAATCTTGGTAAAATATTGACTGAACTTCATCGTGTACCTACACAATATACTGGTTATATATTATCATTCGGATTTTTTCTTACACTTTGCACTAGTTTAACATCAGGTATAGGAAAGAAAAATTAATTTAATTAATTTTTTCTTTTTATCGAAATTACTTTGAGGTATTATCGCTGATAAACTTGTTCGATCTGAAATAATGACATTAACAACTGCAAGAAGATTATTTAATTCTATAACGTCATTCGTGCCTGTTTTATGCATGATATCATTGTATTTCTGTAATGAATCGAGACAAATCTTGGGCGTTATTACTGTACTCATCTTTCTTGCTGCGTCTGGTAAGTCTAATCAAGATTTGATATTCTTTTAAACAAAGAACTAATCTAAAATAAAAGATGAATTGTATGTTGTCCTATCGAGTATCCTTGATTGACGTACGTCTACGCACAAAAAAATCTGCCATTTGCTCTTATGCTGAGAATGCCCTTGAAAGAAGCAAGCGAACGAGATAGATAGATAGATGCATATATATATATATATTTTTTTTTTGTAGAGCTCTTTTTTCCCGATAGACGACCATAGACGTAACGTTCAAGCGCACAGAATATTCATATGAGTGCCTTGGGATGAAAAGAAGGAGAGAAAAAGAATTTTTGACAAATACATCGTTATGAATTAGGGCTATTTATAGTGTCAATGTGAACTAGAAAGTAGCCAATCATTAATCCATTGCAGCATGCAATGTAAAAGAACAGCAACGAGCTTTTAAGCAAAAATTTGAAGAAAATTTAGGTTAGATTGTAAATATCTAATGAAAAATTGTCTCATTGAAGGTCTTGGCTATGGAAGTGGTTTTTCTGTGAATTTCGCTGATATTGTTCCAGCATATTCGGGTATTATTTTTGGTATAGCTAATACATTTGCATCAATAGCTGGTCTAACTGGAAATCTTGTTGCTGGTTTTCTTGTTAAAAAACCAATACTCGAAGAATGGAGAAAATTATTTATTATATTCGGCACAGTTTATTTTATTGGTGGTCTCATATTTTTATTATTTGGTTCAGGTGTACCGCGTAAATGGGCTCGATTTCAATCAGCTGTTGCTCAAGAAGAAAAGAAAATCAACGATGAAGAAATGACACCAATGAATGAGAATAATCAAGTTAAAGCCTGATGACAAAAACAAATGAATAACTTTCTTTTAGTTCATTAGTTTTTCTTTTTCATATTTCCGTCCATCATCGTTGCTTAGAATCATCATAAGAATAGATATCCTTACTTTTTTCCTCAATAGTATTAAATATTATTAATCTCAAGAACAGTCATGTAACTTTGACTATTATACTACAGATTTTACATTCGGGTTTTTGTTTTGTTTGTTTTATCCATTTAACTTTTTACCTACCATATTCCATTTATTGTCGTATGCATAATGGAATTGAGGTGTTTCCTTTTTTTCCTCTTACCCTTTTATCTTGAAATTTCAATGGCATACACGAAATAAAATCTTGAAAGTTTTAATATGACTTTTCGTTTTTTCTTCATCAAAGTTTTTGTTATTCTGTAAATACTTAATCTAAAACGTATCGCACCAGTTGGTAGCAGCTGCTGTCCGCTATTACGTGTGAAGACACTACTTTAATGCGAAAAAAAAGTGGTTTACAAAAAAGATCTTGCTTGTACAGATGTTTGTTTGTCAACAGTATCGTTCCCGCTGTGAGCATTGAAGTAACTTAATTATTCTAGTCTATTTGTTTTATGTTCTAACGAAGCAAATTACGGGAAAAGTAGACATATGGATTAAATTGAGTCTATAACTGTCGCGTTTATCGACTCAATTTTTGCTTTTATATTAAGTTGCGATGAATAGAATTAATGAGTACCTCTGATAGATACTATAGGAAATTTTACACATTTTTGAGCCGGATATTTAAGTTCCTGATAACTAAATTTTTTGATTTATTTATTATTGTGAACGTGAGAATTTCTAAGCATGCACGTTTTTTTTCCCGGTTGCAATTTGGATAGTTTGCGTGATGAATAATAAAGAATTATTTTACATACTTAGTAAACTAATAAAGGTGAAGCACTTTTTGTAATTTGTTGCTGACGTGTATTCAAGTAAAACTAAAGCTGTTTTCATATTAAATGCTTAATTGAATACTTTGAGTACAATTATTTTCTTCGATTGTTTCATCAATCGTATTGAAGTATGATTAAAACAATCGCCGTCAATTGAAAAGGAAATTATTCATTTGAAAGTAGTATTTATTCTTTCTTTGCTTTTGTAGATGAATTCAATGTATAATTTTGTCGTTCGCCAAGTCCTTTGCTTATCAACTCGACAGTTTTTAATAACGAGTCGAACATATAAATCAAATTTATCCTTTGAAAAATTATTTCCTAATTGTAAATCACTCGATGTTGTCTCAGGACCTATAAAATCGGTAAATTTCTTCTGTTAGAAATTAAAAAAAAGAAACTTATTTGCACTTATTCGATGAACTTAGCCTACAAGCGAATCAACTGGAAATGCAAAATTCAATGGATTTATTCCTACAGGTAGATTTAGGCGATTCTTCTTTCTATTATGTGACTTAGCAGTTTTATTACTTAGATAAACTCGAGATTGCACATCGACACGCACGAGGTCCAGGTGGTCAACATGTGAATAAAAGTGAGAAACTACATTATGAAATTTAATGTCAACACGAATTTTCTTTGCATTAGCATTAAGCGGTGTAGAAATTCGATTTCATGTTGATTCAGCAACATGGATACCAGATTCGATTAAACCACGTTTTCGTGATATGGTCTGTATTCATGTTTAGTTGAATACAAAACTATAGATTTTTCTTGGTTTTTTTTAGAATCATAATCGTATTAATCGTGATGGCTATTTTGTTATATTTTCTGATGAAACTCGACATCGTTTGTTAAATCAAGGTCAGTGTTTAGACCGAATTCGAGCATTAATTCGTGAAGCAAGTATTGTTCCAAAAGGATTGAGTGACGAAGAAAAACAAGTGATCGAAGATAGGTAAAATAAGAGTGTTCATAAAGTTTTAATCTATTTTATTTTTTGAATATTCTAGAAAAAGAGTCGCATCAAACGAACGCGTAATGCGCAAACGTATTCAATCGTTATCCAAACACGAACGTAGACCTTCTTCAGAAGATTTGGGTTGATTTATGAGCATCGCTTTTTTGTTTGTTTTTATATTTGCTATAATAGAAAAACAAATGCTCATTTAGAATTAAAATATCGAAGTAAATCGAACGAGTAAATTTAAAAAAATGAAAAGAGGATTAAAACCCACAAGATTAGTTGTGTTTATATACATGGTGACGGTACTTTTTTCATAGTCATCAGTTTTTTGTGAGTGTTAATAAAACTTGAGGCTTCATGTTTTGATAGTCACCGACTTAATTCCACTGTGTTGCTCTTCGATTAAAACATAAGCCTTTCAAAATCATATAACCGGCAAATTGCTATTCTCTTGTTCCAACATCTAGTTGTTTTTCACAAATTTAGCCTATATAATATATTGTGAATGATAACCTATAATCTACATGTATGCAGGAATTCAAGGCCGATTGACGACTATTATGCTAAGGTTCGATCAATTAAATGCTCTCAGCATGACTTTTTCTTTATTCATTCGAAGTACCTGAGCATTAATGGTTGTCGATTACGATGTGTTGAATATACATGAAAGTTTTCATCATCAAAGATCATTCAAAAGAGCCGATTGTGCTCTGCATAATGATTATTTTACTGTTAAGTTACTTATGCGTATAAGCGCAAAAGAAGAAAGTTTTATTTTTAGCTTCAATGAAAATTATTAATTAGCTGAAGTCATACACGAAGGTGTTTTTGATAGGATGAGTAGTCAAAGTTTCTGCTTGATATAAAATTATAGAAAGCAAGAAAAGCTACACTATAGCAGATATTTATTTCATCAACTAGTATCCGTAGGATTCTTTGTATGGTTCTTCAGAATGTCAAAAGCGGTTAAAAATGAATTTCTTTTCACAGTATATATATATATATATATATGCATCATCTCGTTCACGAATAAATTATTGTAATTAAAATTTCATTCGACATTACCCAATCGAATTTCGCAACTTACGTTTTTCTTTTATATCAAACGTAAAAAGAACTATGGCAGACTTAATAGCATACCTAAACCTTATTTGACTAAATGCATAAAAAGTATTCAGAGGGCACATGCCAGTCGACACGACATAAATCTAGATTCCTAATACAATTATTTTTATTGCAGTCATCTTTACTTTCGTGAATTACAATAACGAATTTGCTACCGGAAACATGTGAGATTGTATGCACTCAATATTAGAGAGGAAACCAAGTTGTGAAATTAGATTGGACACAGTCGAATTAGATCTTAAGTAGACGAGTGTTGTAGCGAAAGAAATTCTTTTTCATCGTCTTCTGTATACTTTAGCGATCAAACAATGCATCATATGAATTATTAATATCGACATTGAAATCAATCGAAAGCATTTTCATCATCAAATATTTACTAAAATCTAATTCATAATGTTGTTATATCTTTTTGTGTCCTCAAAAAAAAAAAAGAGTACACTATAGAATCGGTCGGTGTGTCCGTCCGTCCTTCCGTTTATTCGATAGCTCTTCACAATTACATTCGATTGAGCTGAAATTTTGTGCACAGACTTGT
>OENM01000354.1:0-12375 GCA_900239745.1 Rotaria magnacalcarata | reverse complement strand
CAATAGGACGAATTCATTTAATTCGATACGGCATGTGTTATAGGCATGTGGACTTGACACAAATAATAAATCATCAGTTAGTTGTTAAGCATTCTCTTGATTACTATTAAATACGACAAAAACAAAGTTGAAAAGAGTTCGCAAACATCGATGTCATGTTTTACGCAAAGAAAACCAATTAGCAAAAATTTTAACAATGACTCGATTTGACGTCTGAGACCCGGTCACTGAAAATGTAAAAGATGAAACTGTTTTACCAGAGCTTTCACGAGAAGAAATTTAAAAAAATCTTTTGTCAGTTTACCCGACCCATTCTGCTGATAGACGACGTACTGTCAAAATGACACATTAATGATGTCATCTGTGAATTATTAAGAGACAACCAAGCAGTTCAAATGATTCACAATATTATTTACGAGGATGATAAGGAGAGTGAATCAATCGGTTATTCATTACCGACGAGTCATATCATATTGGAGACACTTGAAAGCGGCAATTTAGATAAATCTAGACGTATTGAATAGTGGTTAAACGATTCAACACTACCGTGTAATATCAGCGCTGAGGATCTATAGATCAATGTTAGTCCATAATAGTGAGAATCAAATTATTTTTTAAATAATACGTAAAAATTGAACTAATAAAATATCTATTCAATGAATAGATGGAGTTGATTATGTGGACAATTTTTATATTTGAAGGGTCAACGTTTCGCTCATTTAAAGGTCATTGTCGATAGTTAACGATGTAGAACGGATGATGTTGATGTAAATTTGATTGAATGTCCAATATGATCAGAATTAGTAGTAATAAAAATAATATGTATCTCAAAACACGCCAAAGAGTTTACTATCACAATAATATAACACAAGGAAACAAAAACATTTTTGATTCAACTTTAAATTTTTAGATTAGAGATTTTTATAACAACTGTAAATTTAACGTGAACACACAAGCAACTTTATGATTATGAAATGCGAAATCATTACTCGTTGTTATTCTATGTTCGATTGTTAAAGTTTGCAACAGCACAACAATTCCCTTAATTATTTCAAGTACTAATCCAAATGGTATAAACAATATCGTCGAATCTCAAAAATAAATTTGAATGAAGAATATGATCTGCTTGTTGACTTAACTTATGCACAATCAAGTCCTACACCTACAATATTTATTTCTGTTGGTTAGTAAAGACTTCTTTTATCTTAGATAAATAATGGATTTTTTTCTTTGACATTTTTGTTTTCATAAATGACAATTGTATCTATGTCTATGCTTGACTAGAAATATCTGTTTGCAAATAATCTCTAGGTGTTTGCACCTTCACCTGCAAATTAGTCCTCAAAACTACTCATATCAAACCTTATCAAGCAAATGCAAAGTGTACTGACTTCATTTGTATCTACTGTACGATCTGAAAGCAATCAATCAACTGCAAGAAAACCTTTTGGACATGTTTTCACTGACAAGTTACACCCAAAATTCCATCAGACATTGATTGCAATAATTATATGATTTTTCATTGTGATAAGATCATAGTATCTCGGAACTATTCTTGATTCCACATTGTCATTCAATTCACATACTAGTCATATAGAATCTAAAATTCGTTAATGTTCTGCTACACTCAAGCAAATAACATCAAGTCATATGACTGGTGAATCAGTAATGCCTATATACGGTCATATTTTCAATCGATACTAAGCATCTACTCAATCTTACCAAGACTAAAAAAACCATATAGAAGCCTTAAATACTTAGGTCGAACATTACGGTGATCAGAAACGATCTTACACGACCGAAACCGCTAAGTTATACGCTCGTTCATTGCCGTCTCCAACCGTATTTTACCTGTGGAATAGACGAATATTTAGAACGATATGCACTATTGATATGATACGTTAAACATCAAAATATCTAATCTTCTGAAATTTAAATGGTAATCGAGCTCATAGACGTGCACTGTTCTACAGTTACTCTCATAATAATTAAAAGGAGTCGAACAGAAAGATCTGATTTCCTACAACATTAAATGTACTTATTTCACATGTATGAATACTATCATAGTACACTATGATTGAAAGAAAAATGAAATATAGTAAAACAAAGGAAAAACAAGTAAAAAAATTACAAATCTTTTCATCGTTGACAAATCTTCCTTATTTGACTGTACTCTTTGTTTCCAGCTACGTTTCTTGTTCTTTTTTTTTGGAATCATCATCTCTTACTGTTAATCTGCTTTTTTCTTGCCGTCTAATTTATATTTAAGAAAACAAAGAAAAAAGTGTCTAAGGGTGTGTTCCTTTTTGTGTAGCTAAATATTTATTCTCTCTATTCACATGTGTTTATTTCACAACAGCTCAATACGTACGGTTTTATTTTTTGCTTTCACAGTGATAAAGTTCGTCCATGACAATAGAAACGTAAGGACAACCCATGAGAATCATTCCGACAGTAGGATCCTATCGGATTCCGGCAAAGGTCAAACAGTGAATATACCGAATACCATGTGTTTCAATAAAACCAACGAAATCTTATGGGATTCCTAGACACGGACCTACAGTCGGATCCTTGGTATTGTATCTAATCGGATCTGATGTTGGATTTTAACGGAATCCAACTGTATCGGATCACCCTTGCGCTCTGATGGCTCGAAATGCTTATTTGATCGTGATTAAGAAAATGATTTTTTCCGTCGGAACCAACAATAGGTTCGTGTCCAGGAATCCTACCAGATTCTGTCGGGAGTCGGATCGCATAGGATTCAATAAGATCCGTTGTCGGATTCATTCACCTGGGAAGCCACTCGCTCGATATTTGATTTGATTGTGGAAAAAGATTTTCAGTGGAGAAAAAATTAGAATTAACAAATAGAACTCATGCTCATTGCGGCGTGAGAATCTATAAAATTCTTGACCTTGATGAATATTTATTTTAGCTTTATAAAAACTGCGTTGAAATTTATTCTGAAAATATTGATGAACTTGCGACGAGTTTTATTCTTTATATAACTGATCAAACATTTCATTTCACTAACTTTTCACCAACATATATTCAACTTGTCAATTAATGTATGTGAAAGACTTCATTTCGAGTCTGTTTAACTCACATTAGAAAATTGTAACAAATCTTGACTTATCTGTATGCTGGTCAACAAAATTATGAACTGAAATCGATCGAAATATTTAAGTCTTTTATTCTTTTTTGTTTTGTTTCGGTAAGATTTCTTTATTTTGATTGTTGTCAACTACATTTTTCTTTAATTTATAAGTTTATTCAAATAACAACAAATAACAAAGAATAAACATAAAGCGAAAGAAAAACATATCATTAAGAATTTTCCAATTCTTGAAATCTAAATTAGAAAAGAAAAATATAATTTGATGGTATGCATTAATCGATAAACAGAAAGATACTGACGAACATTTTGGACATAAGAAGAAGACCGTTTGTCCTTCTGCGATAAGAAGAAAGACATTTGAAAGAGACGGATTTTATTTAGAAAAAAATAAAATAATACAAAACATTACCATCTGCTGAGCGTAATTGTCTTGTTGTAAATGACATTTCATCATGTCCACAACGAGGACATTTTCGTTGAATCTAAAGTAATATTTAACTAGAAACATTATTGCTCAGAAGATTAAAAAAAAACTATCATACCAATGTGCCCTCAATAGCTTCATTATTTTCTGATGTTCTTCTACCATCTTCAATATTTTGAAAATCAACATGAATAGTTGATTGTGTACCATGAAATACTATTAAATGAAAAATCTTTTATTATCAATATGAATATTTTTACAAACCTGATATATCTAGAATTTTTTTGCATAGTAAACATTGAATCATTGATGAACCATCTGGTAGAGGCAATATTGTTCCACATGCCGGACAAAAATCTTGATCAAATGTATTGCTCATCTAATCAAATAAAAGCTTTCTTACATTAGTGTCTTATTCTAAGATCTATTCGTTTCATAGGCACCAGATTCACCGAAAAAGTGAATTAACGTTGAAGTTGAATTAAGCAACGTGATTGGCGTATTAAAGTTTAAATCGTCTCAAAAATATGACTTAAATCGTAATGCGTCAATCACATTGCTTAATTCAACTTTAACGTTAATTCACTTTTTCGATGTGTCTGGGGCCATAATCTCAAAATTTAATCCAAATTTTTATTTTCAAGAATAAAATAATCACACACACGCAGACATCAATTATGAACGAAAGAATCTTTTAACAGTTTGTCTTGCTGACTTTTTTCCTCCACTTTGCTTTGAATCCATATTACTAGCTAAGATATTTGATGAAGCTTGCAGTATATTTAAATTATTATTATTTTCATTACTATCTCGTCGTCCAATATTACCAACAGAATTTTGTCCTTGTAAATCAATAATTTTAATCATTGATAACATTTCTTTATCATATTTATCTTGTTCGTCTAAAGCTTTTTTCTTGTGTTCATTAGCTTTCATAGCTTCAAATTTTAAAACATTTAATAAAGCTGCACAGTTTTTACACCAGTTTTCAAGTACATCTTCCATACGATTAAATGCAGCTGAATTGACATCACGTGCTATAGCAAATTCAACATTTAATCGACTATTTAATTGATCTAGTTTTCCACGTATAACTTGTGCATAAATGCCATCAATAATTAAATCTTCAAGTTCGCGTACACTTTCAATTTGAAGTTCTTTTAATAGAATTGCATAAGGTAATATTCGTGCATGAACAGCCAATGATGCTAATGTTAATAATTGTAATTTTCGTCGTGCTACGGATGATAAAGACATGTAACGTGTACGATCGGATTCATAGTCAGTTAATGTACCATAAGCAAATAATTCTAACGTTGATAGAATTTGTGAATTTTCTTGTTTGAGAAAATTTACAAGTGAATCCAAACGAAGAAATTCATCAAAACCGAATATATCCGTATGTTCGATTACACGAGTAACTAAATCGATTGCAGCTTTACCACGTACAGATTTAGCTATTAATAGAAATTGTTGAGCGGCCTGTGAGGACATCTGAAATATATATAGAGGACTAGAATAGAATATAGAAAAAAGAAAGAAAAAGTAGATCGAACGAACGAACGAACGAACAAACTAAAATTCATAGATAGATAGTAAATTTCTCGATTATATACAAATGGCCGATTTACATACGAATACTCTACGAAATACTGATAGTATTTATAGTCAAACTGCAGATGACAATTCAACAATACGACAAGTACTTATCGATATTGAACGTCTAATGACAAGTCTCAGTAATGACGTGGACCAAAATAAATCTTCTATATCATCAAATTTAATTAATTATTCATCTCAACCACAAAGATTTACTTCATCATTATGTTATCCGAGATCGACAACAACAACGACGACGACAACGATAACGAGTATTACAATAAACGATGATAACCATCAACTTGTTGAACATCTCCGTAATCGTATTGCTCGACTAGAACATGAACGAAACGTTCTTCTAACATCGTATCAATTACTTCTTAAACTTCTTAAATGAATTAAACATAAGATAAAATTCATATGTAGACAAAAACAAAATTTTAAAATGAATTTTTTTTTATTCAATATATTTTACAAAAATACATATCTAAGCGTGACGAATTTTCCAATTTCTTGAACCATGAAGATTCTTACGAAATTGATCGAATACAAGATCATCGGTAGCCGTTTCAGATAAAGGCTTTTCTAGTGTTGGCGCTGGTTTAGAATCTATAAAAGAGAAAAAATATAAGAATTCTACTAAAACCTATTATGAATAATCATGCTTCTTTGTTTTAATCGAAGATATTATTACACTAATAGCAACATGAATTTTTACTGTTGATATGAACCTTAGTCGGTGGATTGTACAGTTTTTCAAAATCGATCTCCTTAGATTTCTCGAGTAAAGCTATAACTGTTTTGACATAACAAAGCAATGATATAAATTAAAATTGATTTGGAGAAAAAATGTTTGACTGATAAATTGACGCAAAAGAAAAGTTCAGCAATCTACAGATCTCATGTAATGAACGTTTAATGTCTATCATTCGAAATTTTAGTTTAACCTGAGCTATATTTATTTCGATCTTCTACGATAAAATTGATCGTACCTCGTAATAAAGTTGGATGTTTTTCTTTATTTCCAACAACGGGCTGTGGTTTAACAGTATCTTTGATTTGATTTTGTTTTAATCGTTTTGAATGTAAAATATCCATTCCATCCGTAGTAGTAACTAAAAACAAAATTGAAATATTCCATTCAAAATCATTCTGCTAAATGTTTATTTACATCGTTTATGCTGAACAAAACTAATTGAAGCCGGTTTTGTCGGTACAACTGGTGTACTAGCTAATATACTGATTGGTGTTGGCGTTTGTGAAACAATCGTTGACATTTTCTTTTCTACACCTTTCTTCTCACATAATGTTTGTAATAATTTTCGTTTCGCTCTATCTGTTTCTTCAATATTACGTATTTTTTCTCTAAGAAAACAAACAAAGATAAATATGATAGAGACGAAAAGGTTTGCATTCGAAAATTAACATACTCAACGCCAATATCAACTTCAGGTATTCCACTTAACATTTGTTCTGAAAGCATTTCTTCGGACGCTTGTGCTGAATGATCTGTAATCAAATGTTTGCTAACATGAAAAAGAGTGTCTTCAGGTTTTTTTAACGTAGCAAAGACAGCTTTTAATTCATCATTCGTTGATGAATTTGATGTTGCTGTTGATTTTTGTTGTATTTTAATAAGTTGCTCTTCAATGTAACGTTGCATTTCAGTATCTTCATCACGTGTATTTGTTTCTCGAGCAAAATTATCATTAATTGTACTTAGATCTTTTGATGAACGTCCACGTTGTTGTGATTTTGAAGAATTCATATCAACAAGACCACCTGTTTTTAATTTGTATGGATCATTTGACTAAAGAAAACTCGTTCGTTTCTAATCTACGTATGACAATAGAACATACATCATTTTTTTTCGAGCCAAATAATGGATTAGCTTGTTTGCCAAGAGCAAGTTCTTCTGCAGAAACACCTTTTTTGCGTTGACGAAGTTTCTGAATTAATTTCAGGTCTTCCATAGAAACTCTAAAGGGAAACAGTAACTAAGAAGAAAATAAAACAAAAAGATTGTCTCATACCCGCTATCAGATCCTTCATTCGAATTGGGTCCATTACTATCGTCATTACCTGGTTGACTATTATCATCATCATCACTGCCTCGTCTTTGACGAATATGTGCTCGTTTTGACATAATTTTATTATTAAGATATAGATAGAATCTAATAAAACTAAATCAATGAAAAAATGACTGCAATTATGAGATATAATTTACAACAATCAATGAAATAAAACATTACATCTAAAGGGTCGAGTGCCTCCGTTGGATAATTATTTCAGCCAATCATATGAAACTTTTATGGCATAAGGAAAACAACTGAGAATACCACTAGTTTACGGTCGATAGAAGTAATAAGTCAAATAAAACATTTGAAACTTTCTACAGAATATTTTCACATCATTGCGTATTTCCATTTACATGTAAATTGATAACATCAGACTAGTCGTCTTTGGTCAAATAATTGAGAAAATATTTCACGTTTCCGTAAAACTAAGATGAATGTATGCAAAGAATAGTTGAATGACACTGATATTTTTTGTTAATCTTCTGGTTTGAATACTAGATGCTTTACTGATCGCATATCGATTATGTTGGTAGGAGCTTAGTTATAGTTCGTGACTTTTTATTTTACTTTGAAACGACGTGTTAAATTGAAGTACTTGTCAAAGTTATTTTTGTTCTTGTCTAAAAAGAATTGCTTCTAAATATCGATAAGTATTTCTTGAGACTCTTTTAACTTATTCAAGTTGTCATCTGTTTGCTATGCAAAAAATTAATAAACCTGTGAGAAGAAGGACTTCATCAAGCATGACAGGTTCAAATTTTTTTGCATAAAAATTCAAATATATATAAATCAAGGTCAACAAGAAATTGTAGGTCTCCTCAAGATCAGATCAGATTTTGCAAGTTGAACAATCATAAGATTTTCTGGTACGGAGAACTTCAGACAAGTATTGGATTACAATAAAAATTAGATAAATGTAATGCATTCTAAACAAGACTGCATGATTTATACAAGATTCTCGTCTGATATTATATTTCAATGACATGTCGCATGATACCATCTAAATTATATTCAAGTTAATGTTTCATCTATAGATTTAAGCAGGATTAGTAAACGATGTTAAATTTTCAAAAAGCATTTCTTATTATTTTTTTTTATGTCGCTGACAGAGAATTTCATGCTGTAAAATTGAATGATCGAGACTGTATCATCTCAACATTAAAGCCAACTAATCGAGCTATTCTCAGAAGTGTACGCTTTTACATAGAAGTCTTTCTTGTTCTAAATTGTTACGAGTGTTCATTGATAACGGTAACAAAAAAAAACTTGACTTCTACTCGCATCAATTCATACATTTACTTCTTTTACTCTATTCTATTCGGTCATTTAGTAAATGTTCGTTCTATATTCATATATGCATCAAATCATTTCATTTTTACATTTGGTTACGGTATATGGAATATTGTACTATTCTTATTCTTAATTATAAATAATTATTCATCTTGCTCGGCATATATTAAAAAAAGGTGTCAAGGTCTAACCATTGTAAATTCAACGAACCGAAGAATAAATCTCTTGTTCTAAAGCATTATTATTCTAGTGATTCATTTTTTTTCCCATGCAAATACGAATTGATCAATGACGAACAATTGATATGGTTGTTGGACTTATACAAATAAACTAAACTCTAGCCATAAAAATTTCAATACATTGCTTATCTTTCCACTTTATACTGTCCATATTTATATGATTTGAAGAAGACGAAGAAAAAAAAACAAGCCATCAAAATGAAGTATAGATCAATCAAAACATAAAAGAAAAAGGTCAATTTTCTATACACTTCAATGATTCTATTCAATCGGTTGATGACGACGGTGAGAACTTATCTCTTTATACATGTTATCAACGCGATAATTGTTTTGTTTCGCATGACCTTCATCATAATAATTCATTTGAATAAATATCAGAAGACATTAAACATTGATTAAGTGTTGTTAAATGTGCACAATCTTTAACTTGTAAACGTGTTATATGTTGAAATTGGCAGGGATTTGATATAGATGATTTATTGACAGGACGTTGAGATTTTCTTTTACTAGTTAAAATAGAACCACATGATGAACTTCGATTATGTCCATTCGAGAAAAGATGTTTATAACGATGATCATTTCGTACAGATACATAATAGGAAAAGAATTCTTTCGAGGCTAGAATATTATTAAAACGAAGTACAGCAAGTGTTACTTTATCTGATAAACGAAATGTAATGTGTTGTTCACGTGCTTGTTTAACATCACTATGTCCATCGACATTATCTTGCCAAATAGGAAAACCTGAACCATATTCGGCAATAACAAGTGATAAGCATGATTGACGTTTTGGATTCGTACCAGAATTAAGTAACCATACAGGTAGACCATGCTGAAATAAAATCCAATCTTCAAGTTTAGCTAAACGTTCAGCTGTTGTTATGTATAGATCGCATAAAGATCGAGCTGCATATACATGTGTGCCTATACTTCGATAGGATAATTCAACTTTAAGAATATCATTATCGGAAAGAACAGTCAATTTATGTGATTTATCGGAACGAGCACGTCGATTTTCATCTTTTGATTTATCTAGCAACGATTTACGAGAATCTTAAGAATTAAAAACATCAAGATTAATCCTTTTCTATTACAAAATAAACTTACTTGACAATGTTGTCGGCTTAGGTTTTGGCTCATCGTTTATTAACCTGTCACAACTTTTTGCACGTTGTTCATATTGTTGATGGCTAGATGTGTTTTTATTGGATATATCATGAAGAAGATCAGTAAAACGTTTTTCAATTGTTTCAAGTTCTTCACAACTAAGCCAACTTTGTTCTTTCGAATGATAATCTGTTTGTTGATTCTTAATTAAGGGCGATATGCGTGCTACAGGTGTTTGACGCATTCGAGTTGTTTGATATTGTTGTTGTCGTTGTTGCAATTTCAATGATTGCATAGATCGATAATCTGTATTGATTAGTTTCGACAGGTGAAGTGATGATGTAGCAGAACGAAGAGGTGAAAACGTCGAAGATGTTTGAGATGACGAATAGCTATTAAGATTATTGTAACAATTTGTCGATGAACTAGAAGAAGCAGATGATGATGAAACCGCTGAATAACGATCAGATGATGCTGCTGCTGGCATTCTCTAGAAGAAGAACAAAACAAAACAATCAATACGATCACTTTTCTACTACATAGTATATATATATATATATATATATTCACAGAATGAAAATGTTCAATATGATTGTGTACTTTACTATAAGTTAAAAAGAGAGTAATGCGTGAGAGGGTCTTGTATAATCATAAATACACTGGCCGATCGGTTGACAATGCAATAGTGTGTTTGTTGATGCAGTTCGTCTTCTCTTCTCGTCTCTTTTTTTCTATTTCACTTAATTGTTGTTGAAAAAAGATGACCAATACGACAATCAAAAGACGCGTGAGTGTGTATGTACGCGTTTATGTGTCAACACACTAGACGATTGCAAAGTGTCCGATCGTAGTGACAAAAAAAGAAAGAAAACATAACAGAATGAAGGAAAGCAAAAAAATCAGTATAATATATTTGTCACAGGAAATTTACTCGTTTGACGAGAAAAGAACGAGAGAGATTGGCAATTACAATTTTACTTTTACTATCTTATTGATATCAATATTTTATGGATGAGGTATATGATCAATTGAAACACAGTGTGAGAGCGAAAATATAGTAGGTCACTCTTACTTATCAAGATGTAATGTTACACTTGAGATGATATCGACGGGAAATATGCGCACACAACGGTGCACGCACAATTTCACTTAATCATGTCAAATTGAAAGAAAGAACATGCACGATCACTAACTTCAATCTACTTCGAAACGTATGAAACAAAAAAGAAAGTATATCCAAGTAGAAACAAAGAAATATGCTAAACAAATGAATTCGTTGTTATATCTCATCTTTCTACACTTTAACCTTCTTGTTTGTATCGCGGTTACTAATATTATTTGTGTTTGTATACATGCAGAATATATCAACAAATCATAGATAAATCCATTAAATATGACATCATCAAATTCATTAGCACTCATATGTTCTACGACTGTATCGATTTGCATTTTGTTTTTAATGTAGTTTTAGTTTCATCATTAGCACTCACATTTCTAATCACCATTGCAATTGTGTCAACATCGTCATCGACTATCGTACGGATACGTTTTCATTACGTATACATTTGCTGATTTCATCATCTCNTTATTGTTGTTTCGTCTCTATACACACTTGAATTTGTTCTTCCTAGGTGTAGTCTACTCTTTGATCACATCAAGTGTGTCAATTGCAATTCATTGCACACGAACATACATTCCGCCTTTCGCTGTTATGCGAACTTATCCTTTGCTCTATTACTATCAAATGCCTTGTTTGCATTCGTACTATTTCATTCATGATTCATTACGCATAGGGAGAGAGGCTATCTTTCTTTGTCTGAAGATTTAGACAGAAGAGAATGATATGCATGCCATTGTTTTGCTCATAATAGCAAATTTATTATAACAAAAACAAAAAAAAGAGTACACCAAAGTATTACACAATTTGAATAGAAAGATACTAAATACTATATCTTCCAACGATGGTGGTATATCCCACACGTCTACGACACTCCTATCATTACACTGCAAACTCATTGTCGTCGTCATCATCATCGATTCGCTTCTGTCGGTGTATTTGTATTGATCGGGTGATCAGTGATGAACGTCGACGACAAATAGGTTGTTGAGATCNTTCATGATCCATTACGCATAGGGAGAGAGGCTATCTTTCTTTGTCTGAAGATTTAGACAGAATAGAATGATATGCATGCCATTGTTTTGCTCATAATAGCAAATTTATTACAAAAACAAAAAAGAGTAAACCAAAGTATTACACAATTTGAATAGAAAGATACTAAATACTATATCTTCCAACGATGGTGGTATATCCCACACGTCTACGACACTCCTATCATTACACTGCAAATTCATTGTCGTCGTCATCATCATCGATTCGCTTCTGTCGGTGTATTTGTATTGATCGGGTGATCAGTGATGAACGTCGACGACGGATAGGTTGTTGAGATCTAAACAAATACTCGTCGACTTCTTAAAACAAATATAGTAAAAATAAACTTAAATACGCACTTTCTATGT
>OENM01000353.1:40361-96758 GCA_900239745.1 Rotaria magnacalcarata | reverse complement strand
TATGTATCATTTATTCATTTATCAAGTATTTCTTTATATTTTTTGTGAAAAAAACACAACATTATTTTGTGCTTTTTGGATTTTAAAAATTTGCTTTTGGTACACTTTGCACACTCTGGCAGTAAAAGCAAAGTGTACACATACACTTTGTATATATAATCAGAGTGTACATGTACATTTTGTTCTAGATTTCCATCGGAAACACTGATCCAGTCCATTAATGAAATTCACTTAAAGTTCTGTTTATTTTTAACTTCTCATGATAAATAAATATTTTTTCACTTAAATCAAAATAATGAACCAACTGCAGTACAATTGAAACTTCGTTTTGATGTAGAAGTCAACGTCTTGCTGAAGCAGTTCATTCGAAAATTATTATTGAATATGAACAGTGAAGTAAGTTAATTACTAGTATTGCGTTGAAATAGTAAAAATGTTAGCACTGATAAAAGTTTCGATAAGCGTTACATCACCAGTTGTTTGGATTCGGTACACGCATAGATAGTACAATCATGATCTTGATGTTGGTAGTTTCTTTTTAATCACAAAGACGTTTTTTCTAGACTCGATGGTATTTAATGCGCTTTAGAATCTTTCGAATAAGCAAACTAAATTTTGAAAAATCCTATTCAACTATCTATCCATGGAGTTCTAGAAACTGATCGGAGAAAGCAGAAATATACAATGCACTTCAAATACTTGATTTGTTTCACATAGAAGGAGTTTACAATGAATGATACATTTTACTTTCAGTAAAATTATACGATAACAATTATTAGCGGAACCACAATACATGGAAATTTCATGAAATCTTGAAAAATTAACCTTCGCATATTTTACAAGAATCTCGTCAGATGAGAAAGTCTCGCAAAATCACGGAACTGATATATTTCGTAATAGTAACTCAAGTTTTACTGAGGAAATTCATGAAAAGCATCTATACTTTGATAAATATACGTAGAAAGATGATTTATCAATCTATGACCTCAACTTTATTTTATTTAGTACAATTTTAGCTAAATATCTAAAAATTGGGAACTTGCTGATAAGCTTATCATATGTACATATAAGGGGATTGGTGTATGCATCTTTAAGGTTGATGTTCATACTGAATTATTAAACAGTGAATCATGGAGACGGAGATCATAGGAACATCCACACTTGCTTTGAATTCAATATTTGCCCAAGAATTCTTTCTAACCAAACCCGTTTATAGCGACTAGAGAAAAAAATCATTACTAGTAAGTCAGTACTCAAACAGACAGATAGTTTTGAAGTCAAGTTAAAAGACGATGTTCACCATTGAAAATATGTAAAAATAAAACGCTAAAAAAGTCATATGATGCATCTGGGAAATGTACATAAGTGTTTTCAGATAATGGTTTTTTGACGTTACTATGCAAAAGACATTACTTTCATGTGCAGCAAAAATTGTTAAAAAAGCGTTTGTAAGTTTTCTTAATACTAGAGCAGTGTTTTAGAGTATCCTGGTGCTTTTGTTTTGTATGATTAGGATACTTTTTAATTTTACCGAATGCTTGTAAAGAAGCTTCGATAGGATGCACGATTCGGGTGGTTAAGCAAATTTTTCGAACTACTTCTTTGTCTCGACGATGAATACACAGATATTGCTCGACTTCAACTAGACCTAAATGACTGTCTGCTGTAAGAGTTTTATTTTCATCCATATCCGTTTACTATCTAATGGTATAATACGAACATGTCGTTTTTCATCCTTCAAAAGCTATACAACCATTTTTATATGTCAATTGTTATGTGCTTCTTCTGGTTTGAAGTTTTTTAAGTATATTACATTCAATAGTATAAATTTTGCTCTGCATGATGAATATCTTGCATGCTAATTGACATTTGAGCAAGAATTAAAACTACACCGATTGTTTTGATTTATACCAGAAATTTCCACCCAAAAAGAAAAGAGATCAACGAATAAATGATACTTGGTCAGTTCTATTTTCTTCATCTTTTTATCTTTTCATATTACATAGATGCTCTCTTCTGTGACACTACTCACAAATTTACTTTCCTGTAAAATTATAGTCATTCATTGAAGCAGAAATAAATTTCTTTTAAACAGTATTGAACTGTTTTTTTCGTGCAAAATTCAACTAGTTGAAGTTAAAAGCTATTTTTATTATTTGAGTAACATCTTTTGACCTCTTTGTAAATAGCTTAAGGTAAAAAGTCTACTTAGGTAGCAGTCACACACTCTACATATATTTCACCAAACAAAAATATGCGCATGAAACTTATTACGGTAATTTATTTTATAAGATATGACTGGCTAAAATAGCTATGCTATTAATGATGTCTTCATTTGGATTCTTATCGAGAGAAAAAATGCACTTGATTACCTCTACAATGTATAATGTTATAAATCTACATGTGTACGTGATATAAAGACTTTTGATTTAATTCATCAGTTTTGAATGGCAAATATATTTCATACACAACTATGTCATCGAGGCAACTTTTTATTCCGTTTTGAGTAGGTCAAAATGATTACAGATTAAAATGTTTTTGAGTCGTGTATACATTAGTGGAGATGAACGCAATTTTCTAACATGAAAATATCTATTTAAAAAGTATAATTCGTTCCATTTGTCATGTTCTTGCTAATGAGATTATGAACAATAGAGCTAGCGAGGCATCATATAGCGAAAAAGTACTTGTACGACTTTTTTTTCCCAATAACTAGGTATTGTTAAAAATAAACCAACCTTTTTTAAAACTATTTTTAAAGGAAAACTATCTTTGACAGTACTCATAAGGTAGAGCACAACCTATCATTGTGAATGAATTTTTGATAAGGAAATTCTCTACTTTGAGAAGGTTCGCATTGGGAATCAAACAAAAGACATGATTTGATTTTAAAAGAATAGAAATGACATACTAATGCAGTAGAGCTAGTATATAAACTCCAATTTCGCTCATAATTGAACAAAATTAAAAAGATATACGCATTCGAGTATCACACTTGCTAAACACATGCATAAATATTTATCGAACTAATTATGTGATAGCAGTCTATATTCGAAATATATTATCATTGAACAAATACTATTTAAAATAAAAATGACTAAACTTTCTGTTAGTCTCTGGTCATAATTAGGCCACTGTTGATTTAAACCACCTTGCATTTTTGCGCTGAACGCGATTTCTATTATTATGTCGATTCACTTTTTAAGAAACAGAAATCTATGATTGTGAAATATCAATTCATGTTTTTAGCTCTATTTTGTTATCATCTTAATACTATAGAAAGCTATTTTACAATAGTAAAATTTGGAAAAAAAATATCGTTTAGAAAACATTGACCAAATAAAGTCCACCAGAACATAAGTAAAAATCGTGACCGATTTATTTTCCAGTTCATAATTGCCAACCGCAACTGTTATTAAGACGATAAGAAAAGAATCAAAATATTTTTAGAAAATCTAGTTGCTGTTTATTTTTTTATTTGTTGACGATACATTTTAAATACATTCTGTAGTTATGCGTTTCGACGAGAGAATATAATCACATGTACAAACGACCACTGTATATTCATTATAAAGTGAACTACCATAAGAGGAATACATTAAGAGAAATGTTTCACCTGAGGAAAGAAAAAAAAACTAGGCGATAGAATGCTCCACTAGTAGAGGACTATATAAAATAGTTCATAACGATAGAGTATGAGTACAGTTTTATGACTTACTTTGACTAATTTTAGTCAAATTATTATTTCTTCTCTTGAAAATATGGATTACGTACAAATTTTTTATGAGAGACGATGAAGAAATATTGTAGAATCATAAGAGTACACTGTTAATATTCTGAAAATCCTTCGTAAATAAGACGGGTGAAGTTGATAAATCAGTACAGATCGTATTACAATAATGCCTTGTTTGTAATAGACGAACTGTTTAACTTTTTTGTTTTGTTTTATTTTATGAGTATTCAGTAAAACGACGATAAAGAAATGTATACGAAAATAGGTAGAACAAAGGGATCTTTCTATGATTAGCAAGAGTAACTAAATAATATCTCATATTTTTATTTCGCAAGAATTCTGTTGGTAGCTTCCTTTTACAGAAAAGGCATTTTCAACAGAATGAATACTGTTATTAATGATAATGAGTTCATCGCTATTTTATCTATAGTAGGCAGTAATGCGTTCGATGAAATGATATCACCATAGGATTCGATCAATTTTCTGGATTATATTGAATTTCATTTCGGTATACAATCTAGTTTTGATCCAAATGGAGCTATATTTTTCTCATAAGTGATAAATCACGTTTTATTTTTGTTTTTGAGGATTTATATACTCGAATTGAAATAGATTTAGTAGGTCAACCGTATAATCTTCCATCATTTACTGATGTGATAGATTTATGATAGTTTAGTGAACTTATGAATCTTGGTAGTATCTAAGATTTTGATATAATTTCAAAGATACACAAACGATGAAATGTTTCCTATACAAGAACTATGTGTAAAGCGATTACTATATCTAAGGATTTAAATAACTTCATTGTTTACATATTTACATAATCATTCACTACAACAAATTTGCCAAATGTATGCTCAAAAATATTGCAGATAATATGCATGAAACTCATGACTAACTATTCATAGCTGAGAATGAATTAGGAAAAAGTACGAGTACTACCATGATTATTTGGCAGTAAATTTATTCAATAGCACGCTTATCTATTCGAATTTACGTAAAAATTAACGCTTGCTTCTCATATAAACTGTGGAACAGTTGATCAGTAGCAGATTGTGTTGAAATCTAATCGCTCAATAAGACTCGCATGTTGATAAATTCATTTTTTCTAGTTTACTCGATTTCTTGCAGTCTCTTTGAGTTGTTCTCTTCAAGTTTTGACGGCATACAACTAAGCACGTATAATATGAGACTAAAGATGTAACGAGTTTGTTTCCTGCCATGAAAACTTCTAATTAAGATTTATATAACCGATAGACTTCTCGTTTGTAAGTGTAAACAGAACAAAGAACGATATGAACATTGGATACATATAGTTATACATATAAAAAATACATCCTACATGTGGATTCAATTATTCCTATGTTTTGATTAAAAATAAAGAATATTTGGCGTGAGAGTGTTTGATTAAAACGAAGACAATAAACAAAACGCTTCTTCCATTTATGTTACAAAATATGATATTTTTTGCTTTCGTCATTGTCTTGATTTTAATTGTTGATTGGAACTAAGATACCGATTAGACTTTTCTGTTTTTCAAACACAGATTTTTTGCAAGTACCAATCGATTCGCAATCCGAGATCCACTTACGACTACTACTACTACGTATAAAATGCTTTGGCAAAAATAAATTATTAGTCAAGCATTCTGAATTGAAGATTGTCAAACACGCACATCACCCACACTATAAAAGTATGTTGTCGTTTTTGATTATCTTAGCTGTTCGACACGCAAGATGAAATCAAACGTAATATTCATTGGAAAACTTCTTTCTGGATAATAAATCAGACTTTGCTTTCAACCTTTAATTGATATACAGTTAAATGTTTTCTTTTACAAATACTTCAAAGATTTTAACAAAAACTAAGTTGCACCTTGTAAGATGATATATGATTTATGTTCTATAGCAATTTTTTCCGTTAACTCATTGTCGGTTTTTTTTTGAAGAAAAAACACGTTTGTTTGATAAACGTCCGCAACGTTTTCGCTTGGCATTTGACGTATCGTGATATAAGTGTGAAACATGGATGTCTATTTCTGCAAGTTCACGTCGTGTTTTAAGCAACTTTGACATGTATACATTGGTATGCTCTTCTATAAACAATCTTAATAAACGATGACGAGGGATGATAAAGGACGAACTCTCATGAGAGTGATGCAAGCATAGCCCTATACGTAATTATAGAAAAAAAAACTGAACTGAATGTTGAAAGGAGTTACTTTTACATAATCCGTGACTTCGCTGTTATTCATTCTATAGCATAGCATGCCTGCATAGAATATAAAGAGAAGATTTTTATTCCCAGAAAAATCAAGCCTAACTAATGAATATGGATAGACACACAAAGAAATCGTGGGTAGTCTAAGCATGCTAGAATATTCATTCCTTAATACTCGTTCATAGAAGTCGAATGCAATTATTCTCTTCATTAGATAGGAGTTTTAATTAGCAATTAAAAAACACTATTTTTTAATTGAAAAATGTATTTCTAGTTTTTCGCATCTCTTATATTTGAATGATTGCGATTGAAAAAGTATCCTAAATGTAACATTATTCTGTAATATTTCGAATAAAATGATTCTATTTCGAATAATATTCAGAGATGAAAAAGAATATTCAATTACGAATAATGCTGTCTATGCCTATTAACAACATTCTACCATTTTTTTTGTCATCACGCTAAAGCTCATGGAAGACAGAGAATAATATTTATAAAGATATATAATAATGAAAAACAAGAGAGTAAAGGTCAAAAAAAACGTCTAAACCTATAGACAATAGAATCCACCTTGAAACACGTGCCTTCCATAGAAATATAAAAAAGTGCTCGTAAGGTTTGAATCGTGTTAACCGAATACGAAGGGAAAAAAGAGGAATCCGATTACTTTATTTATTTATGATACGTAGTATGTTCGATGACTTAAACATTGAAAATAAGTTCGCCTTGTTTTTTAGGACAAAAAACAGACGATATAATCTTTTTCATCAAAATAGAGGGATTTTGAATATGTAAGGTGCAGCCAATTCAAACTTCAAGTCATTTTTTTTCCTGTGGTTTGTTTTACATCATTTGATAGAACAAGAGCAGCTGATTACGAAAATCTACTTTTTATTTTCAGCAAATGCTTCCTTTCAATCAAAATTTACAAAATATTCAATTGTATCGTTTTCCTCGACAAAGCACAACTTTTCCGAAATGTGTGAACTTTTTTGTTTTATCGTTTTGTTCAACATCTGAAAATTATTTTTTCAGATTCAGTATCAAAAACTGACTAGAATTAAGGTATTAAATTGACTCTAGACCGACAACTCTATTGGTGGTGGCACTTCGAATCACGTCGGATACATTACGTTTGGTCGATATTCTAAACCTATCTAGTTTTTCTACATAAACGATAGAGTGTCATATTTCATCTCATGCTATTCACTATACCACCCTTGACTACGCTACGGATCACTTTTTTTCTGTTCTTTCCTATGTAGAGAAAATTCGTTTTTACTAAATTTTGGATGAATTGGTCATATTTCTGCTCGTATTTCTCAATTTTCTTCATAAAAAAAAAGTAGTCTTTATGCAAAGTAATAACCATATTCGGAATCAGCATCAAAACCTGAGTTGATTGCTATGTATATTAACAGCTCTCAATGATTTCAGAGTTTTTCGAATTTTTACCTGTAACGGTGACGGAAAATTTAATAAGATAAATAAACTAGCTAATCTTTCAAAATCCACCTTTACCACAGCTAAACCAGACATAATTTTAATCGTTTATCTAGCATACGAAAATTTCCATGTTGAAATACGTGTCGAAATCATTTGTATAATTATATTGTAATTAACAGTGAGTAATCAGGCTCACTGTTTCGGAGTACTATAAAAAGTAGCATTTTAAGTTTTAGCTTCATAAAAATTATATCTAATTTTATTATGATTATTTTTCTTATTTAGCAAAAATTCAGATGAACAACATTTAAATCAAGGCTACTTATTCAAAGAAAAGAATTGATTAAACATAGACGTTCTTTTTATCGCTGTTTCATTCTCAAGTTTCATTCGGTAGTTGGCAATCTTCTACGATAGTTAATATTTCATTACTATTAAGTTTATCGGAAACAGAATAAAACAAAAAATATTGATTAGTGCAAATTTATGGTACGTGTATTGTGTGATGTACTTTTTTTTCTTGTTATTTATGGTTTCCCTCAAGGTTTCACGTTTCTTTAGTTTGATTGTGTATCATTATCTCGACAACCGAGTAGCTACGATCGATCGCATACGATAATAGCTTCCCATTTTTTACTTTAAAACTCAATCCAACTCTAATAACCACGTGTCACAACTTACATTATTTTTTTCTATGTTTTATTCGATTTCAAAATCTCAATAGGCATAAAAATGAACAAAATTGAGGAACAGAAAAGATAATATATGAACAAAAGAGTCAATGAATACAACAATCTATGAGCTTGTATTAAAATTAGAAAGTTCATAGTAGTTGAATAAAGAATAGTTATATAATTTAGTATATTACACTTTTTTTCTTCCTTTTTTTTTCATTTATTTTTATCATTAGCATCTGCATCTCTTCTAGCCATAAAATTTACAACTGGGAAGAGTAAGAGAAAGGCGATACTCAGGCAAGTGCATTAAGAACAAAAAAATACTGCAGAACAGCAAAAAGAAGGAAGAGAAGGAAAAGAGAAAGAAAAAAATGTCGACTTGGCGCTATAAATAATGCTTTGTAAGCGACCGCTTTATCTATATCGGTGCGTAAGTGCATTTTTGCATTCTATATCGCCGTCTATTCTGTGTTTATGTAGAAAATGTAAGAGGAAAAAAAGAAAGAGAATAGTAGACTGTCTAATGTTTGTTTCGAAAATGGTCGTGCGATATAAGTAGACTATAATTTTTGCAGTCTCCAAGCAATAGATAGAGGGTTCTATTCGACATAAACTGTATCAAAAATAAGTAGAAACTAGTTCAGATAAAGGTAAGTAAGAATAATATATTTTTTCATTCAAACCACCTTAAAATATTTATTCAAAATATGTAGAAATGAAATTTTCATAAAATAAGAAATATGTCGATGACCTTTTTTTCTTTTCTGTACTCAAATTCAAATCAGCACCTACTCAACCTCACATATTTGGCCACGTTTAATTTTTTTTTATTGGATACTACATTTACACAACTGTAGGAGTAGACTTTGTTGAATACAGATTTTTTCCTTTTGTTTTATAAAAATCACATTTTCCCTGGAAAAATCATTCACAGAAAATCGATAAGTGATAAAATGAAAATTATGATATAAAGAAATGTGAACGGCTGCAATAATAACATTAACATGAATAAGATACATACATATATGTACATGTATATATATATATATACTGAAATGATTATAAGTGTATTATAATTCTTTTTTATTTCAAAACATTTTTTTTCTTCACTGCATTTATACTCAAGACAACTATAACTAGAAATACTAAATTCCTTCTTATTTCAAACTGATTTTATTTCTATTTATTCAGCGTCTAGTCATATTCTACTGTGTATATATATATATATATGCATGCGGACATTTTTATTTCTCAATAAAGATTATGATTACCTTTTATGATATTTTTTCGTCTTGTATCATAATGATGCATTTGTTTTTATTCTTGCTGTTTTTAGTAGTGAAGGCGTGTCTACATATTTCAGTAGCTGCACAGAAAATATCGCACGAGCAATCTTTCTTGTTAACTAATCATATTGGTTTTTTTTACATCGTAGGTCTTTTTTCAGATAGATAGTAATGAAAATAAGAAATTAACAAAATCATGAGCAGTAACAGTGATATAGCAACACCAATGGTCGATGTCATAGATGATGGATCAATAAGTACGGATGATGATATTATGGAAGTTGACTATAAGCAACAATCTCGTACCCATATAGCACGTTCGAGCGCTGGCAGTACAAGTAGTAATGGTACAGGAACGAAACGTCAAAAAGATATATCACCATGTTATGTATGTGGGGCAAAAGCTAATGGTTACAATTTTGATCAAAGTAATAAAATAGACAAACGATATAGTAGATTTTTTTTACATCGTATTAATTGTTTATATCTAGTCACATGTGAATCGTGTAAAGCATTCTTTCGTCGCAATGCATTAAAATCGATGGTAAACATCTATTAAGAATTATTTGACTGAAAAATAAAAAAACTATTTATTAAATATAATTTAGGAAAAATTTCGCTGTCGTAATAATGACAGTTGTGTTGTAACGCCAGTGACACGAAAACGTTGTAAGCGATGTCGTTTAACTAAATGTTTCAAAGTTGGTAAGTACTTACTAATAATAGAAACATTGAAGAAAACGCTTATTACTCAAATTCAATTAGGTATGAGAAAAGAATGGATATTAACAGATGAAGAAAAAACCTTAAAACGTCAAAAAATTGTACGCAATCGCATGATTAAACAACAAGCACAACTAAGTTTTCAACAGCAAACAAACGCTGCAGTTCATTCAACTGTTCAAATAAATACGAAAACAACTGAAGTTAGTTTCTAAAGCAATTATTGCACTTTTTACATTTCCTCTATTTAAATACTGTTACGGATCCTCATAAGAATGAAGAAGTTTCTAATAGGAAATCTTGAAAAATTCTGTTTGTCGAAGAAACAATAGGTTTATTTTTTTATTTTTTTAAATTTAAATATAGAACACAAGACAACAAAAAGATAAGGTTGAAGTAATTCTATTCTTTATCGTCTTATGTTAATTCAGTAGAGTTGATGTTAGGTCATCGCCAGGAAAAAACAGATTGCACAGCTGTCGATCATCTCGTTTATGTATTTTAAGTTGGACAAAGTTATTTCACTATATACCTAAATGTAGGATGATTCATTAGTGATCTATTTTTAGTGAAGGACATAATAATTACATTCATTTTTTATCTGATTAGTTAATTCCTTTTCTCGCAGGTATACCAATCTTTCTTTTAAATTTTAGTAGAGTTAGTAACGTACTTACTTTTCGTGAAATTATTTTCTTTTTAAAGTGAATGTAATATTTTACTCAAGTTATTATTTATCTGCTGGCAAACAGATGCTTGCGGAAGCGTAGCACGTACTATATGGCATCATAGTTTCTAATATCGAGACGCCAAATTAGGTCACCGGATGAACAGTTTTCCGCCAGGCTTCACAATGGATGAAACCAGTAAATGAGTCGTTTCCATAGAAAGATAAATGATTCGACACATTCAGTTGCAGATTGAAATTAATCCATCAATTTTTTCTTCGTCTTAGTATCCATAGCCTTCATTTTATGCTTATAATACAACAGTATTAATTTTGATTTCGAATCGAAATCATTCAGTCGTATCGTCAAGAAGTCAACAAAATGGAAGGTTATTGAAAAAATCGATCGTGTTCTACCTTACATCGATAAAGAAAATTATTTTCAACACACATTTAAAAATGTGTTCTGACTGATTACTTCGAATTAAATTTTCATTATGAATATCATGTGATCTATGAATTTATATCAGATGTGGCAGGATACTAGAAAATTATTTTTTCATGTTTTTCATTAGAAATTGGTCACATTGACACAAATTCTTACGAATAATATTACTTTTGAATAGACAGACTGTCACTATCATATCTTCATAAGTACCATAAAAAATCTATCCGTAATCGAAAGTAATTTTCTAACAACTACTTTACAAATAGACCTTGTCTATAGTGTTCCTATGTCACATTTGCAAACCGCATAATATTGACTCAGCGTAACTTAATAGAAGCAAAGTCAATTTTCCTATTTTTTAATAAAAAAAAAAACATACCTTTTCTCACTCATAAGCCATAGCGAAGTGATGATTGAGAAAGAAATCAATTCATATGATAATATATTTTGTATGATTCATATGTCATATTTGTTGATACTACCGTAGTATGACAACAATCACAAATTAATCATGGATGTAAATATCAAACGTATTTCACTATAAAGCATAGTATGTCAATGGCTTTGGTCGAGTTCACCACATAATCCGTGAAGTTAAGAGTTAAAAACTTCGAATAGAAACTTTTTCAATAAAAAATTAACTTATTTTCGATGGAAAAAAATTTCCATCGAGTATGAATAAACATTTGATGTACAAGAAGAGATTTTGTAAAATTCTGTTTTTCTCTCTAATCTTCTAGAAATCGCTATCTAAAATTGAGCAAACTCTTATCAGTCCATTACCAATAATGTACATGAAGCCTCCACCAGATCAACAATTGTATGAGCGCCAACAATTTTTACTTGACCAATTATCAAGTGGATATGAATTAATAGCAAATCAGTATCCTCAACCCAATAAATTTGTTTATCGTAATAAAATCATATATCAAACAGAAAATTTCGACGAGAAATTATCACTAGTTAAAGATTTAACAAGAGAACTAACACAAATGACAACGTTACGTCTATTAAACTATTTTAATTTAATACCTGAATTTCAATTATTATCACAACAAGAAAAAAAAACTATTCTTACACAAAATATGTTAACAGTATTTATGTTTCATGGAGCATTAACATATAATGCTGATAATGATACATTTGTCGATCGGACATTAGGTAAGACCAAAAGAAAAGTTATTCATTAAAACGAATAGGTTCATTCAAAATTTAGCTGATGATCCCTATGATGCCAAATATTTACTTTATGTATATGGACCGAAAGTTTATAATAATTTTATTGCATTAGCTAAAGAATTATGTTCTGTTATATATCAGTCCATAGATGATAAACAATTCGAAGAACATTCACATACATTATATTTATTACTGATGGTGGTTCTTTTATTTTCTAATAGCTTTCATGCTAATGAAATTGAAGACAAACAATCGAAGTCATCTAAAATCCAACACAATTATATTGATATAGCATGTCGATTCTTACATGATCGATTTGGTTCTGCACCTGGGCCACGATTGTTTCAGAAACTTTTTCCTTTACTTATTGGTAAATATTAACAGTGCGAGATGAAAATAAACTAGAGCCATGTTTCTCTTGATTCAATAGACTTTACATGTAGAAGTAATATTGACTCCGATTTAAATATTTCACGCCAGTTACTCGTTTCTAACGTTGAGGATTAACTGTTCTAATCTGGCTTAAAGTCTACACAATGAATGAGGATTACTATGACTAGTCATTTTCTATTTCCAACAATATATGATCTTATATCTGATCACCAAAGCTTTACGCATAGAAATCTAAGTAGTTAGTCGATTTCTTTCTTTTTTTTTGTTTTCTTCAAATTCTTATGGTTATCGTTTTTTGTATTTAAATTAGACCTTCAAAGATTATGTTCAGCACTGGCAAAAGTTAATTTATGTGAAATGGCGGAAGATGAAGATCGATCATCATCATCATCATCATCATCATCATCATGTCGAGCAATGACAACATCAACAACAGAAACAAGCGTGACAACTTACCATGGTGATCAACAACAATCAGTTCAAACATCATCAATATCGTCGTCATTGGAATTTAATTCAACAATGATAAGTGGCACATCTCATTTGAATGAATTACAGAAAGAAAACCGAGCGCCATCACCACCATTGTCTTATAATTCAACTTCACAATCACCAAATGTTCGGTCATCACCATCGGTTCTTTCAAACACAACAACAACACTTCATAATTATTCAGTATAAGCTATATCTATGCGATCAACTCTATTATTTGTTTTGAGTTTTTGTTTGCGATCGATGAGTCATAGAATATTAAAGTCATATGATTAGTGATGTTTTTTTCTTTCGTTTTTTTTTTATAAACCACTTGTGAAACTTACCAATATACTTATGAATATATATATATATATATATTTATATATACATACATTTAATTGTATATTCTATGTCGATGGTTGATTCTATGGTATACTCTTTGTTTTCATTTTATTGATGCTCTTTGCTTCGTCTGTGTTACTGTTAACAGAAAGTTCTTTTAGCTTCGATTTTGTATTTTCGTGCGCTAGTATAAGCTCGTTTGTTTCTTTCTTAACTAGTACTAATTATTGTTCTAGCTTACGTTTCAGTTGTACAGGTATAGATTGACGAAAATAAAACTCAGAAAGAAAGTGAACAACAAAAGATACCTTTAGGAATCAAAAGAAAAAATAGAAATTAGAAAAAATATGAAAGGTCATGAAGGACATATTTTAACGTTTACTGTTGAGTTCATTTAAAGTATTAATGAAACAATACATTATAGAATATATTGAGATAATTCATCATTTTAATTATATTAGAAAAATTCTCTCCCAGTTCAAATGTTCTTGATGATGTATTGTCAAAATAAAAAGTTGCCCTCCATATAATTGCTACCTACACTCGTAGTTTTCTTCTGAATATTCATTACAAAAGGAGTGTAACATTTTTTAGCACATAATATAAATTTGTTGCAAATGAAAAAAACTGATAAAATATTTCTAATTTCTTGTCGCAACATTTTTTGCTAATCCTTTTATTGAAAATATTATTACTGATAATATTAAAAATTAAAGGAGTCAGTTTATTTTCAATGATTGTGTTGGTTATCGTCTACGTATGCATTTCTGAATGACTGGGTGCCTGGCACGTTCTCTTTAATCTATTGAATAGCGCAAAATAATTTCTTTTTATTAAGTTGTCTGCAGTAGTAACGTTTCGCTTAGAAAAATCTGACATTCGTAATCAAAATGATTATTTGAATCAAATTATATAAGTTTGTTATCTTGACAGTTGCACAAAAAGTCTAAAGTTTTTCTTTAGTTTCAACTAATTCAAGACAGAACTGCTTTCTGTCAGTGTCTACTATTTAATTAGTGATCAAAATTAAGAACAACGAGCTATACTAACTTTTATGTCATAGCTACATCATTTGTTTTAGTGAAATATGTTTTATAATTTGATGCGACTTCAGTAAGATTTCTTAGCTACTCTACTTTTGTACAGAATAAAAAAGCTACACAAATTAAGCGATAAAATCATTTTTGATTAACTATATCAAAGTTTCAACAAGAGAAAATAAGTGTTACAAAGCTCTATTTTTAGCAAAAATATATTTGTCCTTGAATGGGTGACAGTGACCGTACAAGGAAAAACATCTGAAATTAGTGTCGCTATATATGGAACATGACAAACACTTTTTTCAACAAGTTTGATCATTTTGAATAGAATATCCAATGCAATTTGTAGTACTCTTGCTAATGACGGATTGAACAATAGAAGTAGCTATTATTCGAACGAGAAAACCGTCATTTTCTGTATGTTAGCTAAACACTCCGGGTACAGGTAAAAAGAACTGTTGTTGTTTAACCTACTTTCCATGTCAAAGCACGATTGAAATTATGAGATAGGTAGAGCACAACTTTTCCTAGAGAATTATATATAATAGAAAAAAAATTTAACCTTATCAACAAAGGCAAAATTATTATAAAAAGAAAACAATGATAATTTGGAAGGACAAAAAATATAATAGCATACTAGACTTCTATCGTTAATAATAAATTAGCCACTCTATGGATTGACCTAGAACTTTTTTGTTATGTTAATTGAAACTAAGAGCTATAAGGTAATTAACAATAGTAATATCAATCTACCTGATCTATCTATTTTAGGTCTAGACAAAAGAATAAAAATGAAATCATTTTGTTGTTGAGCAATTTTAAAAGTTGCTATATACATCGTATATTAGCCGTGAAATTATACTTGATTTTCTATTTAAAAAAAACCTGATTAATGCTCTGTCCTTGTGAGTACATTATAACAATCCGATATAATGTCTATCTTTATGTTCTGCACTCAGTTATATTTTTGTTTTTATGCACTCACTATTTGTCCTCACTTCATGTATACTATTGATTTATTATTTCCATATTATTATATACGAAAAATCTGTCGCCCCTATCCATGATTCGTATTTTTGATTGGTGCTTTCTCGGTGCATTTTTTCTTTCTGCTCTTCTCAAGGTCTGTTCTTCTCAAGGTCTGTTCTTCTCTATAGCATCGAGTAATACTATAAAAATAACATTTATGGCATCAGAATTTGTTACACTACTCATGAAACATGTTTAGTTTACTTTTGTTGAAACTTAATTTACAATGTTGCTGATTGATGTTGGAAGGGCTTCCAATAAAATAATATTCATATGATTGAAAACCAAATTTCATACATAAAATCAGCAGAAAAGAGCACGCTAATGATTTTTAAATTTCAAATTTATTTTCCTGGCTAAATTTTTATGACGCAATGCTTCTGACGAAAAACATAGATGAAAAAATGAATCGAATTAAAAGATTACGAAAAATGGCAAGCTATTTTGCAATAAATTTAATGATTCGATGAAATTCTTGTTATTCAAATAGTTTTGTGGGAAATCACGTGAAGAAATTTGAGAAGAGTACAATAACAACAAATGAGGGCAAATTTTTGATATATACAATAGTCAAAGTAATTCTTTTGCATATGATGATATTGAATTAAATACCCTAGCCGAACGTTTTTATTCGTGCGCTTGTCAAGACTTGAGCTCAAGATGTGTTCATACTCCATGAATTTCTTGCTCACAGCAAGCGCTTGAATGTTTGCATGAGTTACAAAAAAATACAACTATAAATTTTTATTACAAGTTGAGTTATTTCGAATGTAAAATTGAAAACAAATAGAAAAAATTCTTTAATCACAGCAATGCTTAGATAAAAATTCAAGCACATGAGCAAGAATATCCAGCGATAGAACAAGAAGTTTAAGAACTTTAGCTCACCAAAAGGTCTCATGCCTTGCCTCAAGAATTACATGCGCTTACAAAAAAAAATTCAACTAGGGTACCATAATAAAAAACAATCGTAACTTATCTTTTTTCTCAAGCCTTTGTCGTTACGTCAATATATATTTGCTCGTAAAGCATTTTTACCTTAATGAATAATTTCCATAATGGTTGAAATCAACGTTAAAAATTTCGATAAAAATTTTTCATACAAATTTTGTTTTGTTTAATTTTCCATAATTTTAACATTACTTTTCATTTTAAACTTATTCAACTTGTTAGAATGAAATGATAGAGTATTAGTGTGAAGGTAAACTTTCGTAGCTTTGAATTACTAAAATAAATCATTTTAAAACAGTATAATTACTATATGAATACTTTGTCCTTACGAACAAAACAAAAATTCGATTTGCCTATATGTGCCATTTCAATAAATATCGTCATTGAACAATCAATAACTCTTTTCTTAAATGTTTGATTCCTAGGGTCGAAGTTGGGACATCGCGTTGTCATCAATATCTCTCCAATACAATTCCTGTATCGTACTGACTTCGAATATGTTCATTATTCTTCTTTCTAAAATATACACCAGGGATTATTTAAAAGAGGATTATTATAACGAATCAGGAATATTTTATTTCTAGAAATTTTCAATCATAACTCGGCGCAATTGTTTCAGTCATTTCAGTGAGAAAATATCATGTTTTCGATTTTCTTAATCGTGTTTCCAAATCGCTTCGTAAAATCCTATGGCTTCAAAATTATAAACTGATACGTAAATAGATGGTCTGATGTAAACTGTATACTTACGATATCTATTGATAAAAGGAGGTTCGACACAGTATTATAACTGGTTAAATGACTATTTCATCATTTTTCTTCTTCCACTTCCTCTGTGTCGTATCTCATTGCTTACTAAATTTGTGCTAGTCTTAGGCAAGACCATGAAGAACAAATTCGTTTGACAGATTCTTTCTTTCTTGGTGTTTCGGGAATAATCAAGATTGTTCTAGGCTTTTCCGTCGATTGACTATAAAAGTGTTAATATTTCTTTCAACTTTTTTAGATCATCATCATATTAATAATGGCTGACAATTCGAAACAAGGTTTCCTCAATAGTCTTTTTCAATGGACAGTTAAGAATACTGCAGCTGAACCCACAACGACTAGTGATCTTAAACCTATGGATGAATCAGTAAGTACTTGTATAATCAAATATTCATCCATGAAATAAGTCTGTTGATTATTTTCTAGAGTAAGAGTTGGCTCAATAATGCTTTAGAAAATTTAACAGTTAATCCGGTCGAAAGACTTAAACTATGCATCAGTAAAATCAAAGATAATCAAACAAGTGAACAACAAAAAAAGGAATTTCTCGATGAACTTTGTCATTGGGCAGAAGAACTTGATTTAGCAAAAGATTTCTTTACTATTGGTGGTCTTGATATTCTAGCACCGCTGTTAGATAGTAATAATGACGACATTCGCATACAAGCATGTTCTTTACTTGCTAATCTTGTTCAAAATCATGAGCATTGTCAAAGAATTATTGTTCAATCAGGCCTGCAACAAAAACTATTGAACATCGTTAGTGATTCAAATAACCCAGATTTAAAAACAAAAGCGGTTACCGCTATATCAGGTATGTCAATTTATAGAATTTGAGCGTTTTTATTCTTTCAAACTCTAACAGAAGATATAAACAGTTTCGTTCTTTTGTTTTCTCTTTTAGCATTGATTCGTGGTTATACACTTGGTCAACTTCAATTACAAAAATACCACGGTGTAAAAGTGTTAATTGAAGCAATACCATCATCTATTCCTCGACTACAAAATAAATTATGTTTTCTCATCAATACCCTTTGTTCATCAAGTGCACATATGAAAAGTAATATTTGTTTATCATTGTTCTTTTGTTTTTGTGAAAGATGATCGACAAGGAATTCTAAAGTATACAGGGTCTAAATATTTCCATGTTTTTCTTTTCTTAGTGGGACAATCAAGAATAGTTTTGGTAGAATATCACGTACTCATTCAAAACACTAAAGTTTGAATCGATTGAGATCGCGATCGAGGTTACTGTTCTACAATCAAGACTTGATATCAATAATAGTTGAATATAAACATAGAAGCTACTAATTGAATTTCAGGAGGTTAAAATGAATAGACTGTAAAACGATTTATATCAATATCGATAAAACAAAGACATTCTAATAGTTAACAAGAGTAATTCTATCATATTTTTGCTCCACAACGACTGCACTAACTGATATTTTTATTTTGTTCTTGTAGAAATATTTTATGAAAACAATGCATTGGCAGAATTCATACGCTTATTTAACAGTGAATCATGTCCTGATCATCAACATACACTTGAAACTATTCTAACATTATCAAGTGCAAAAGTAAATGCAATGTCTTCTGTTGCTGAAAGCGATCCATTATTAGTTGAAGCATTCCTAGAAAAACTAACTGAGCGTCGTCAAATTATTCAAGATTCAGAGGATCATCTAGTAAGTTTTTATTTAGAAAAAAATAATAACATGATTATTAGTTCCATTTACTTTTCTTCTAGGATGAGATTAATATAATTAATCAAATACGAACGTTACTGACCCCAACTTCTACGGAAGATAAGCTCGTACCAGAAATGGAAACAAATCAAAACATTGTCCCAATATCTTGATAACAACTTATTTTATGATTCTATTGATTTGTTTGGTTTTTAAAGAAAAACGGAAATCGTTAAACAGAAAACCTCTAGCTATTTGTTAAAAGTATATAAAAAGATCATAGAACAAACGCAGTGTGTATTTTTGCTCAAATATAATTCATTTGAAGTATTACGATTTGTCTATAATTCCAAAAATGGTTTTTCGTTGTTCAGAAGGCAAAATCTGCAGATATCTATTTCTCAAAGCTTTAAAAAAATTCTATTTCTTAATGTTTTCATTTTATCTTCTGTGCAATTAATATATGCGATACACCAATTCATAGTAGTATTGCATTGTTAAATAAATAGCAGTGAAGAGTTAATAATTATATTTTATATATCTAAGTGTCACATTCTTGATAAAAATAAGATAATTCACAGACTGTTTTTATCATTATTCTACAAACCAAACAAAAATTGTATTTATCGGAGTTGTTTAAATTAAATACTAATGTCAAGGTGTGTTGAACTAGAACGTTTCATAAATATCACGTGTTGTCAGCTATCAAAACAAGTGAACGTTGCAAATGTTATTTGTATTGTCTATTCAATTTAGCGACAAAGGACAATGCAAATGATCTGTGTTTGTTTAAATAGAGTAGACATACTAATACGTCTCATCATATCAAAAGTATTGACAGAGATGTGCGAACACAAACTACGATAAGACAGTCCAAGAGAGTCCTTTCATTCTATTATGGACATGTCTACATATTTTTTTAACTTGAGAATTTGATATGCCAAGATACATTGAAGATCAACAATGATTACTTTTCGATTACGTGTAGGTATTGATCGTGAAATTCATCATAGATATAGTCTGATGACGAAGTTTTTATTTTACGTGAAGAGAAGAAAACGAATAAATATCTTTTACTGAGTACAAAATAAAGATCAGTTTTTTTTTCTCTAGAAAAGATCAACCAGAAAATAATTACAAACGCCTACGTTGGAGCTGAAATTCAGTGTAATCATAGAGTTCATTACGGAACAAATATACTGATCTGAAAATTAGATTTTCATATTGAGCAAATTCATATTTATTACTTTTCTAATCTTCTGTTTTGTTTTTTTTTGAACAGATTTTTCATTATAAAACAAAGATTCATTAATGATTGAGACCTATTCTTCTAACTAGTGGAGTGCTTTATGTCCGATATATAATTTAATGAAATAAAAGCGCACTCAAAACAAAAATATTTCCCTGTACTGAGTATTATATCTTATCTTTTATTAACATGAAAATATTTGGCAGATTCTACCTTGATAATTTATGAATTTTGAAGATAAACTAGCCTGTTAGTTTTTAGTTATAAAATGAAAATATCAGAAATATTGAATCATGATTAGTTTTCATTCTTCAAACAATTCTACTATTCGATTAACACATATTCAATATCTCAGTCATCTAGGTCTGAATCTCCAGAAATTGTTATTATTAGTTCTTTATATGTAATACTTTATCTATTGAAAATAATTACGTCAAGCTATAATTTGTCAAGCATGTGAAGGAGAAAAGTTTTTATCACTAAAAATAGAAATCAGTGAGATCGAGAAATAAATAATCAAATCATGATAAAAGCATATTTTCTTTTGTAATATTCTCTAAAGAATGTAGTCGTCTCTTAGAATACAAAGAATCGATAGAAAATTTGAATGCTGAACTTTGTATCTTTTATGGCATGCTATTTATGATTACATGGATTCCTTAAATTACTAATACTCGCTTATCTATCCTTGCTTTTTTTTCTTCTCATTTTCTTGCAGTGGAAAAGAACTTATATAATATACACATATCTATATACGTACACATAACTATCTTTCCAATATCACCAATCATTTATCATTCTTAGATCTGATCTAATGTTGTTCTACTAACAAGTAAGACAATTTTAAAGAATGTTTATTTTGTCAAAAAAATATCATGTCTCATCATAAACACTATTGATTTTACTATAATCAGTCTATTTTTGATGTTTTTAGAAGAGATCTTTTGAATTTACGTTCATGAACGAGAACAATTAGACTAATAGAACAAAAAAGAAATCATTTTATTTTGTTGAAAATGGTCAACTTCTAAACAAGTGATTTAGTTCTATTTAATAAAACTTCATTGTAATAGAAAGTGATTATTTATTACTTGATCGAGGAATCACTTTCATTGTTATTTGACGACGAAACTAAATATTAAGTAAGATGATCATGATTACGTCACAATAGTAACGTCTATATCCACGATAAGAAAAAAAAACGAAGCGATTAGTAATGGTGCAGGCTGTAAATACGATGTATATCTGTTTACTTTAGATTTATGGCAAACGTTCATATAACAACTTTTATATATTATCCAGCCTAGTAGGAAAGAATAGAAAAATAAACGAGAAGAGCGGTAAGAGATACGAATATAGTATTGCTTCATAATTTTCTACTGCCTGTCAAACAAATGTCGTTGATCTAGTATTATAGCTATTAAGCAAATTTAAAGTAGGTTTTTGTGTTAAGAATAATATCAAATTAATAATGTTGTTAAGTATTAGAATGAAGAGAAGTAACAACGAATAGTTTAGAAGCTATTCAACTAACTCATTTAAAAATAAGATTTTATAGCAATGATCTATAACAATACTGATTTCATATAAATATTTATTGCTCTATGTGATCTCGAAAAAGAAAGGTCACATTTGCAGATGCGTTGAGTATTTATTCTAGAGATTCAAATAAAGCCAACACATCAACTAGTTATTATTAGTTGTCATTTTTTTCTCTTTTTTTAAATTTCATCCGAGGTAAGATTGTTAAGAGTTAATTTCCGATTCTGTCCTCATACATTTTATCATTGTTCATTCACTCGAACTCGTTCTTTCTTTTTTATTTTAGCTAGCCAAATAAACTAGTTTATAATATTTTATTTAATGTTTGCACGCCGTAATTTACGTCGTAATCTTACAATTACAATATCATTACCTTTCGTTTTATTAACCTTATTCGTCGTACATAAAAATCGTGATATTATATTTTCTGACAATAAATCACATAAATATCATGAGCATACAGCTGATTTCTCACAAGACATCATCAATCCTATATATCATGTTCGATCAAAACGTTCGACAACTGGTAGTAAATTATCGACGATTCATATCGATGAACGAACACAAAATCCAAATCCAATAATGGTTAATCCGTTTACAATGCCATTTATAAATACTTTAAATAATCATAGGCAAATACCAGAATATCACTCAATTGAACAAATCCCCTATCCTGTTATTAATACAAAAAATCTTGAACGTTTTGTTCATCTTGATTTAAAAGGTGCTGCACCGAAACTTGATTATTATCAAAAATTGTTTCCATTTTTAAAACGATTGGGTGCAACTGGTTTACTTATTGAATATGAAGATATGTTTCCTTTTGTTAATCATTTAGCTATAATAAAACATGGTCTTGCCTATTCAAAGCATGATATTCAACTCATATTACAATTAGCTGATATGAATGGTTTAAAGATAATGCCATTACTTCAAGTTTATGGTCATCTTGAATATGTACTTAAATTAAAAGAATTTATGCATCTACGTGAAGACAAGCGATATCCACAAGTTATAACACCATGCCTTGAAGAAAGTTATAAATTAATATTTGGTATGTTCAATAAATAAATATATATATATATATATATGAACTTGTCAATTTACGATATATGCATTAGTTTATTAAAAAAAACGAGAAGCAAAATGTTTAACTAAAGACAAGCCGACAAGAAGATCAAATACTATAATAGGATAGCGATTATATTGTTTGTTAAAAGATTTTATTCAATTTTGTAAATGATGTTACAGAATCAGAAAGATGCAGATGTGAAGATTGCTGTAAAATTGAATAGGAATTCATCTCAATCAATTATAAAGAATCAAACAATTATTTTCAGAATCATTAAGCTATAGGAGTTTTTCGGGTTGGATTCAACTTTTATATGAAGTTCTTTTTCTTTAGAAATGATTGATCAAATGTTATCTCTTCATCCATTTATTTCATATTTTCATATGGGTTGTGATGAAGTTTATTATCGTCTTGTTCATCCTCAATGTGTTTATCTAAATTTTCATGATGATGCTGATCTTTTTATCAGGTATAGCTTTGTTTTATAATGAGTGTCAAAATCGTTTTTATCAAAACGTGAATATCTCTTTCTATGGATGTAGGTGACTATGCATTGAAATCGAGCTAGTAGAATTCAAGCTTAATCAGTCGTCGTGTATTCTCTTAAAATAAAACATTTAAAATATTTTTTTCTTTCACAATTCATCTTTGTATTTCTTTTGTTTCTATTCGAGAAAATTAACTGACTACTCGACATAGGCTTTGGATATCTCTATTGTCTGTGTATCACATATATAGTAAAGCTATGGATTCGTTTCATTCGTGTAACTTTTATTGACTATCTTTAATGTGAAACTCACGATAAAAGAAATAGCCTAAAACTGCGAATATGAGAATAAAACCGTCGTCATGACTTTTTTTTAGAGAATCAAATTGACACTATCTACCTAATTACCATTTAATAGATAGCGAACGATAGACACATCAAATATTCTATTAACTAGTTTAACATTTCAAAAGCTTTAAACTCTATGTGATTATTTAAATTTATATTTTTTAATTTCTAGACATGTTACTCGTGTTGCTAAATATATTAAATCAAAACGTCCAGATATTAAATTATTTATATGGCATGATATGCTCTCACAATTAGCCAACTCAGGTTATAATAACGTGAGTTATGACTCTAATTTGATCGTGCCAAACTTAATAATGGTAGCACTGTAGTGTCTGATATAAGGCTTTAGTGAATTTCTTTTACTTTGTCTCTCTATAAATATTCTGAAAGTTCAAAGAGTTCACTATTATATGCTAGCCTTTTTCAATTGTTATAATTGCATTGGACTTGCAATCAACTTTGTTCACTTTTATTTGACCTAGATAAAGAAATACTTTTTTGCTCTCGCTAAGATTTGTACTAAATTGTAGATCTAGACGAGAATTAATTATGCTGAACTAGATTTTGTTTTCCTGTTGTTTGACTTTGCTTGTAAGATCAATTGTAACATGATATACATAATTAATTCTAGAAGTCAAGATATAAATAACATTTTTATAAAGCTATAGAATAGTACCTGTACTCTGAACTGTAGAGAAATTCTCTTTTGAATAATCTATACAAGGCATTATAGTGCTATCATGATTACTGCTTATATATCTAAAGTATGTATATTCAATACACATCAATATGTTCGTTTTATTTGATAGATTACGGAATTAAATGAACTTATTGTACCTATGGTATGGGCCTATGTTGATGATGTTAAACCTTGGTTCGATGATGGATTCTGGATGAGGTAAGACTATTATATATGATTCTAACTCATAAGATGTAGTAATCGAGAAGTTATTTTCAACTAAATTTTTCTCTTTATATAGATTTTCAGTCTTTCGTGAAGTCTGGGTAGCTAGTTCATTTAAAGGCTCATCAGGCGAAATAACAACAATGAGTTATATTGGTCATCATCAACGGAATCAACAAACATGGCTTGAAACAATGCACATTGCATCAAATCGACATAAAGTTAATTTCTCGGGTATTGCCATAACTGGCTGGTCTCGATATGATCATATGCTTTCTTTGTGCGAACTTCTACCATCATCCATACCATCTCTTGCATATGTGTTACAAACAATTGTTTTTGGACATATAGACAACGAGAAAAATGTAACTATTTCAACCACATTATTAGGATGTAATCAAATACCATTATGGGAAAAACCGATGTTTACTACTTTTGTATCTTGTTCATTCCCAGGTAAAAAGCATTGTTTATTTAAAAATTAAATTCTATATAGAAACAACAGTCGACTTTTATATTCTAAATCTTAATAATGCTTTTCGACTGATGTCTCTTTACTGTTTAGGTCATGAATTATATGAAATGATGCATCAATATGATTCCATACTTCGTCTATATGATGAAACAATGTCATTTGTACGTTCGTTTGTAACAGATATTCATATTCGTCAAAATTATATCCATTATAAACGTAGTCAAGAATGTTTACAACGATTAATCTATTTAGAAGATCAAATGATTTATTTTATAAATGCTTTTCAGCGAGTGTCTTTTAACTTTTTTACAGTTGACATTGGTTCAGAGTGGTTACAAACATATTTTATGAGAAAATTCAAAGAAGTTCAATATCGTACGAATTTTATTGAACGTAAATTAAAAACACAATTATCATGGTCACAACGTCCACTACCTAACAACACTGCATTCATTGTAGCTAAACGACGAAATTTTACAACTCTTAATTTTTCACCAGTACTAGAATAAATGTTTTTTTGTGTACAAGAAAATGAAGAATTATATGTTCTAGTCACTTTTTGTGAAATAGAATTTAAATTGTACATGAAACATAAATTATTATGGCTCTTTAGTTTAGTTAAGAATTTATAAAACTATAAGAAATAAAAAAAAGGTCTTGTCAATTGAAAACATACATATTGTAATATGCAAACATGAACTATATCAAGTGTGTCGAGTATTGATAATAGTTGCAGACTGTCTCGTTTTCATGCTTTAGCACATAGTTAGAATGTATTTGTTACTCAATGGCAAAGTTCAATAACAACACCAAATGTGAGCACCGCTTGATCGTCAATATGAATGCAGAAGCATTGAATAGTTTGAAGCGATCTTTAGAAAAAAATCGAATAGATAAGATATCAGTTTTCTAATGAATGCTCGAAAGATCGTACTTTTAACTCGTCTTGAAAACGAATAGAAACCATTATTGGAAACTATTTCCGAGGCTCTCGTAATTCTACGTCTACCTCAAAACTATTAGCACAACTGATGTTGATCTATGAGTAGATCTGATCTGAAGTCGATAATCGATTGGTGCATCACGTAATTAGTCATAGTGACGTCTTATTTTAATAAATATCACTGAAAAGAATTTTGTGAAGAAATACTATTTATTGGTTGGTGTTCCTTTATACAAAACTTCGACAATCTACGGTAACGTGGTTGCTCTATTTTTATAATTAATTTCATTATCTATTACATGACACATAGATAACTATTCAGACGATTCACCTAGTTTCGATTATTGCTGCCACTGGGCATTTATGAATGAAGAAGATCATTGGATGAAGCACCATAGTGTGGTGCTGATGAACGTAAGACTAATTAAATGCTTTTTTTCTAAAAAAAGAAAGGAATCTAGACAATCGATAGAATAACGAAAAAACGTACATGACAGAGTCCATTCAATCTATCACAAATACATTATTTTATGTATAATCCTTGTGACCCTTTAAAATAAATAAGTACCTGAGTTATTAATCCTGAAAGGAACAATAAAACTCCACGAGAAACCCATTGATCTGTAGAATCTGATTTCATTGCATAAGCTCGTACCAAGTCGAATATGACTGAAAACAAAACATATATAAAGATACCCAGGTCGAGCATTACGATGACCAAATATAATAGTATACGGCCAAGAACGTTAACATATACCATCGTTTCATACCTTTTGCACCCGTTAATAGATGCAAGTTGACGTTTTGGTAAGCACCGTATTACTGCCGCATTTTTACCGCGCCGTAAACAGCTAAGCATGGTAATAAATCTGTCAAAAAAATGAGTCGCCAACCCTGCTTCATTGATCTGGATAGTGAAAAGTCCTATTTCAAATAAATACAAGCCTATACTTTAAGCATATACACTAATTCTAATTATAGATTTGTTTCAGTATCATCAACTACCGAGATCCAGATGGTGGTGCTACGGCGGAAAATACGGGAAATCACTGAAGAGTGGAAGGTGGAAGAAGTATTCCGGATGGAGATTTTTGGATTGTTTTTCGGTGGGTTTCAGCGACTTCCTGTGTATAGGTGTGGGATACCGTGATTTTTTCGCATCTTTTCAGCAGATTCCTGCAATATTCGGTAGCTGGAACCACCAATCTGGGTTTTGATTCTGCAGTGTTTAGTTCCCGAATTATAGGAAATGATGAATAGATGNAAAAAATTGCCGACTTTCACCTTAAATGAAGTTCATCCAAATTATTTCAAGATTTTGGGCTCATATTTTGTCCATTATTAGAGGATCACTAGACTAGCATAACCTCCAAAGGATTCTTCTTTTGATTGAGATTTTACCGAGATATGAATGTTTCAAAACGTAGTATTTTTAGAAAAATTTAAAACAAATGAAAAATCTATGTTTTGAAACATCCATATCTCGGTCAAATTATCTCAATCAAAAGAAGAATCCTTTGGAGGTTATGCTAGTCTAGTGATCCTCTAATAATGAACAAAATATGAGCCCAAAATCTTGAAATAATTTGGATGACCCTCGTTAGGTGTTCCTAGAAAATGTTCCAGATCTCCCTCATTTAAGGTGAAAGTCGGCAACTTTTTTCGCTCAAAGCTGTTTTCAGATCCCGACCCGGCTAGCTAGAATAAAAAAAAGTCGATAAAAAACTCTTTCCAAAAAGTGGCTGGGTCTCGATGGATTCACCCAGATATGATTCAACTACGATAATAAATTTAAAAAAAAGAATGAACTAGAGATTCTAATTAGACGAATTATAATACCGATAGAATTAATATATACACATTTGTTTTTTTAAATTATTCGGCAATAATTATATATTCTATCAGTCGATTAGTCATCAAATATAGTACATTTATTTTTCGTGTATTTATTATATGTACATGTTTAAATAAAATATGATTCTTTTCAGTTTTCTTTCGTTCATTTCTTAGTCGTCACGTAAGAATCTACTGAAAGTATAACTGCTGATAAAGCAATCAAAGTAGCTCCAATATAAAATATAAAAGGTCTTGTCAATTGTAAAAATATATATTGTAATATGCACGCATGAACTATATCAAGTGCGCCAAGTATTGATAATAGCTGTAGACTTTCTCGTTTTAATGCTTTAGCATAGAATGCATTTGTTACTAAATGACAAAGTCCAATAGCAACACCAAATGTAAGCATCAATTTCCATGGATATGGCTCTGGTTGCCAGAATCGTCGAGCAATACTATAAATTAATGCAGCAATCAAAGCAAATGCTGTAAAATGAAAATTCATAACAGAATGTGGTTGTTTTGTTTTAACTAATTGTTTTCGTGCAATCATTTGTGTAGCCTTTGTTAATGAGGATATAAAAGCTAAAGTAATCCCTAGATAATAGTAGGATGAGATTGTAACTGTAGAAGAGATTATTGTAGTTGAAGAATTTAATATTGTTGAGTTTAGTATTGATCGATCAAGTAGATGATTGAAAATTTTCAATAAAGCTTGAGATTTCGTAGCGAGTATCAATCCAGTGATCGTCAATGTCAATGCAAAAGCATTAATTAGTTTGAAGCGATCTTTAAAAAATATAATTGATAAGATTGCTGCCCAAACAATATAGGTATATTTAATAGCATTTAAATCTGACAATGGAAGAAAATAAAATGCTGCTAAATATGTTAAATTGGTGCCACTCGACATAAATATATTCATTGCACAAGCAAGAGGTTGTCCATTCGTATTGAATAAATTATACTTTTTATAAAAAGTAGCATATAAACCAAATACAACTGATTGTATCAAAAATCGCATGATCATTATATCGAACATATCAGCTGGAATGAGTTTTAATGCGAATGTACAACAAGAAAATATGAAATTTCCTGTTAACATATACCAAATTCCAGAATGTTCATGTACTCCATGCCATATAGTGACAAAAATAGATGACGATGATTCTTCATTTGCTACCGATACATCAGATAGTATTATTTGAAGAGGAATTTGTTCGTGTTTTTCAGTCTACGTTGATCAATATAGTTATATATATTCTAGGAATTATAAAACGAAGAGATATAAACTTACCATAATTACAATGACGAATGAATGAGTGAAATACCTCACTTTTTCTCAATGTTAACGCTAGACTAAAAATAAAAATAAAAATAAAACAGCAAATGTACCCGATATATTGATTTTCGCCTCTATAGAAAGAAACAAAACTAACTACTCCGCTTGTATAATAGCACGAGGAGAGAAAGAAAAGAATCAAATATGTTGTCATTGTCATCTATAGAATATATTTTTTTGTTGACTGCCGTACGTTCTCATGAAACATTTATTATACTTGCAAGAAAAGATTCCGCATGCTTTAGTAATTACTACTTCACTATGTATTTCAATAAATATGTTTCTTGACGGTTTCATAATTTGACGATACTCGATTTATTTTCATTTTAGCAAATGTTTGTGAAATCGTACCTTAGAAAGGTTAAATAAGTATGATAAATGTCACAGACTTTCAAGCGAAAAAACTAACCGTTGATTCGTAGACAACAATAGTTTTCAGTAAAAGATGTGAGTATCAATTGAACAAGTAGATTTTAATGATTGAATTTATTTATGTACTAGAGATAATATGAAATTTGCCTATGTTGGATTTGAATATGATTTTTGTCTTCAATATATTCACGAACTTATGCATGACTTGAAAATTCTATTTTCCTTATGCAGACCCTAAAACTTTAACCCAGAAAATGGTTTACATAGAAAATAGTAGTGGAAAACCTCCTATATATTTTCTACATCTAGTGATAAATGTCATGTCGAGTTCTATTGGTTTTATTGTGAACTTTGGAACTACCAATAATAGAGAATGGTAACTTATAATGGTATTCTATTTTTTTCCAACTGCTGTGAAAGTAGTGCCCTCTGTTAGATCTCGATAGTACATAAATTAATAGATGCAAAGAAAAACGGCTCTGACAGTCATCATGATATGTGCCTTTTCTTGTAGAATTACGAATTCTCTTTTTCTATTTATGCAAGGAATGGTTCGTACACAACTAATATTTTTCAGTTCATCGTTAAATTAAAAAGTTTGTTAATATCTAACATTAATAAAATCTTAATTAGTTGTTAGGGTTGTTTTTATCTGAATATACTATATAACTTTCAAAAAAATGTCGCTGTTCTATATTCTCAACAAAAATATTTTACATATCTTTATTAAAAAAGTATATCTATTTGTGTCAACTCTATAGTATAATGTCATATTAAATTTTATCTACTGTTTTCTGAAAAGATAAACAGCTGATTTTGTCAAAAACGTTTTTTTTAAATTGAAATAACGTTAATATATTTTAAAAAGAAAAGATGTTTATCTGCCCTGGTGTACTCGAACTGAAGAAATTAACATAGGGATATAGCAGCAGTTTTTTTTTTTATCTCAGTATGTACTGTAGAAGTTTTTTAATTCGTTTTTCACAAATGGTTAGCTGTCTTAAGTTTCAACACACAAGAAATAGATGTCAGTTCACAAATAACTTTTTTCCTATGATCAACTGGATTTTTTAAAGAATCGATGGAAAAATATCGAAAACAAGAATATGAGATGAACATGAGCTTGTAAGATTGAATTGAGGGTGAGGGAGACTTGTAATTCAATATACACTCTCGTTTTCAGCATTTCTATCCATCTGTATTTATATTAATTTTGATTTCGATATTTTTCCTTTCTGCCTCTTTCCATCATACCTTTTTTTAAAAAGAATGGCTATTCTTCGACATGCTTAAAAAGAGGTGTGTCTTCTATACTGCTATCAACACTAAAACAAATTGACCTTTCAAACTATTTCATCATGTTGTCTTTTATGGAGTATTGTTCAGCATTTGACTAATAATTGATGACATGCCACATGTCGATCAAATTTGCTGTACATTGGTAAATATCAATTTTTTGGTTTATACAAGTCAACAACTAGAGAACGATTTCGTCTCTCAAGGTCTTTCATCTACATTGAATGCTAATTCTTTGTCATTTTGGAATAGCATTCATATATATATAAATGATATATTAAGTATTTGATTGCATGTAAACGCTCATCCATAGAAACAATCGCATCAATACGGTCGATAAAACATGAATCTTTTGCTTTTGTAACAATACTATTGGTAGATCAAACAACAGTAAATTAGACCAAAATATTTTTCCGGCATCTTTTCTCATTGTTTTTGGATGAACTTCAATACAAGATTCAGAAAAGAAAACATAATACAATTTTGGTACGCATAGTTTGATTTATTTTATTACACCAATCGACTATACGATTGGTAGCAAGCGTGTAAACGTTGTTTTTGGGACGAGTTTGTTCATAAGCACAACTTCTATTGACATTTTCTTAAGACATTGTCTTCCTTTTGATTGTTTTAACAATTGATTGACTATGCTAATTGTAATCGCGTCACGTCATACTTTATTCTAATAGATTGATAAGCGGCTATTTTACATAAGAAGTAAGTCTAACAAAGTATAACTTTCTTTTTTTTGTATTGTCATTAAATTATATCTTCAGGTTGAAACTTTTATATTTACATAGAATCTTTTCTTTTTGTATTTATGACTAAATACTTTTGAATAATAACAATGTTGTCTTAGAACAAAACGTACATTCGAAGAAAGAACTCCAATAAATACAGATAATCACTAAACCTAAAAAAAGCTCACTAATACAAAGACTCTTGTAAAAATATTCTTAGATATATACAATGAGTTTGTTTCAAAAACAAAATGGTAGACATTAATATGTTATCCGGTTATTTTTCTAATCTCGTCATCACTTTGCATAAATCTTTGTATAAAGAATTTTTATTATCTTTAAAAGGATTAACTGTACAATACACTTAAGAATACTATATTCGAAATGGTAGAGCGTTATGAATTCAAACGTTTTGTATCTCAAAAACACTTCTTGATTAGCATACATAGTTGAGGGTGTGCTATTCATAGATGAGATTCCTTCGCTGATGTTTTCTTTTTCTGTATAATTTATGATGTTTTAAACTTTTGTTCTCAAGAAAAAACTTGCCAAAGTCAACGTAGCAGTAATTGATTGTTTTACGAATATCATTCTGATATTGACTTCAAAAACGATTCTTTATAGTCAATCTATTTAGCCGAAACTACTAGTCTAGTAATGTAATGATCGATATATTGAAAATAGAAATTATATTCAAGGTCAACTCAAATTCATTTGTCGTATTCAATGATCATAATGATATTTATGTAAAGTTCTAGAAGATTCTGAAGAATTTTACTGTCATATTCAATGATTATTAGATGTTATTGGCATACAGCGAAAAAGAAATCGTTTCGCTCGAGTAACTCTAGCCTATAAATAATATATTTTTGATTGTATTACTGTATCATTGTACTGGATAGAATAGTATGCGACATGTTTTAGATCATTAATATTCTTATTTTCTTCCCGTGAAATCTGATAAATAATATCGTATAGTCAACTCCAATAAGACAAGATATTTCCGATCTAGACTAACAGTCATGATTGATGAAACTTGTTGAGAGGAACGACTGACATAGAGAAAGAAAAGGGCAATACTACCAAATATTCAAGAAGCTAGAGATCTATAAGATAGAAACTCGCAAAATATGAGCATTCTTCATATCAGTCATATTAATATGCCAATTCAATTGTTTTCTGTACTAGATTCTCCTAATAAAATATTCGTCAAGTATCACAAGAATGCAAGAATTTATCCCTCAAATTTTTCTACTTTTGTGTTCCAGCTAAATCTGTGCGCGTTAGATTTTGAATAGATAGAAAAAGATGGAAATAACACGAAAAATTTACAAGATAATCATGAGAGAATTAAGTTCACACAAAGACCAAAACAGAAACAATACTACGTAGTTACGTATCGTAGTAAATAAATAGCAATCTATAGTCTTATAATATACTAGTACTTATTAACTTTAAAGTATAAATTCTATTTGACAAATTTCGACTTATCAATCTCATTTGATTCGTATCTACATTTATATGATTTCTTCTACGAGTGAAAGAAAACCTAATTGCATTAATTCACTCGTCTACGATACGACAATTAAATTAGAATCCAACTAGAAGACGAATAATCGTCGGTTGTCTCGAACAGTATGAGAGATTAATTGTATAATTGACCATAAAATGCTTTGTAATGAGTAGCGGAAGTATAAATGTTACTATTGATGTATTTATTCATGGCGTCAATCAAGATTTTTGAATTTACATAATCTAAAATAGACTTACGAAAATTGAATATACAACTAAAGATAAAAAGATAATATATGCAATGGATATAAAAATTTATTTCATGTTAAAAGTTGTTTTCATAATAATATTTAAATGATTTATTAATTTGTGTTTTCTGAAAATGGATGTTTTGTATCTATTTTCTAGCGAGATAACTATTTAGACGACACATTTTTATTCGATTGTATTCAAGTCTTTTTCATTGAAATTCACTTCAGATTCAATAAGTTACAATATTAATTAGTATTTGAGTTACAGACACAAAACAAAAACTGGGACAGTGATTAAGATCGCTCTATATCTTTCAAGGAGAAGCCATTGAAATATGTAGTAAGAATGCTCAGTGCCTGGAGATGTGATCATGGCAGTCACATTAGTCGTAGTAACTGGAAGACAAAAGAAAGATATTGTATCTATCGGCAATGAGTATACTGTTTTTCAGCACGCCCCTTCACGGCACGGATCTGACTAGACAAAAGACGCCTCTCGCTTCTGTAAACAAATACCAATTTCACTTCCATTCATCCTTTTCTTGCTATTCGCATGTAAAGATTAAAATACGCGTGAACAATTTTCATGGACAAGATCCATTGTATTCTTTTTGTTGTTGTTAGCGCTTCCTGGATGTCGCGACAGTCGTTATCATCATGCTCATTATAGTAAGATATAACCTAAATAGGAGTGTCGGTCGCTGTTCTTTTTGAAACATGAGGAAAAAAGAGAAGATAAAACCGGATTTTTTAATTATCTTTTTTTTTATATTCTATTCTCTTTCTTCAACTTACAGTTGAAATGAAAGTTGACCGTTCTTATTTTGATTGAATGAATGACAAGTCATCATATTTTTTAATTAACATAGGTATCAAATAGATTGAAATCACTATCGACACATGGTGACGATGATCAGTTGTCAAATAAGCGAAAAACAAAATAAGAAAAATTTTCACTTTTCTCTGACAGACCTTCTTCAACTCGATTAGCAATCAAAAGAAGAGAAATACTTCATGCCGAGCTCATATATGTATACGTATATTCAAGAATAGCTTGCCAGTTGGTTCAATCATATACACTGCTCTTATGTTTACAATGCATGATAAAAATATTTGCTCGAGTGAATGACAACAGAATGATGGTCATTCGTTTATTAAGATCAAATTACACATATGTACTGATTTAAAAATATTTCGATAAAAGAAAGTTCCAGTTCGATGTAAAGTGATAATATATAAAAACAGCTTTTAATCATATTTTTCTAAGAGAAGAAAAGGACAGTTTTCTCTATTTAAAAGTTAGTTAGACAAGCGGAAGTGGATGAATGTAAAAGCCTTGACGACGTGGGCTCTGTATGATTTGTCGACGTGTCTTCGTTACTATCATTAATGATGACGCCGGCACTTTACAATTTTTTGTTTAATTTAGACAATTGAGTTGACACATACAGATGGTTAGCATTCTTCGAAATCAAACACGAAAGCTCATGCTTGTCTCGCGTTACTAAATATAATTATATTTGAATGATAATGGACATAAACGAATACAAGTAATAAATCAAAATAGGAAGTGGACTTTTTTTCTCGCCAGATAAGAATGTTAGAGTACATGCTCGTATACATATCTTTTTTCGTCTTCTATCAGAAATAGACATGCGATGTCCACTTTAAATTCTTGAATACTAACATTGTCACTTCGCTAATGGATTGCAAATAGGACCGAATAGAAAGAAAAAAAAATACGTCATACATATCATACTAGCCATTGTTAGTTGCTACTATGAATAAACGAGTTGAATTTCTTATATTGCATATATGCATAGAGAACAAGAGAGAAAAGAACGACAATGGATGTTTAATTGTCTGCAACAAGTTAATTTGACAGAATATGATAAAGAAATTAGATCTGACACAATCCTTGATTTATCTTTTCACATTCAGTGTTGTCTGTCGATGTTGACATCAATGACAGCCTTTAATGGATGAACTGATGATTAGATTTTGACTGAACAGTTGTACTTGTATTTCTTACTTCTTTGTTATTTGCTTACTGATGTGTTCTGATTAGAGTCTATGTTTTAACATTGTTGAATAATCAACTAGTACCGATTCTAATGTTCATTCATTGGAGAAGTTTTTTTTTTTTTTTTTTTTTATACGAAACTTTAATACGATATAGAAAAAAATCCTGAAGAGAGGTGTCATCATTCTCATCATCACCACAATAGCAATGTTATTTTAAATTGAAGTCTCAAGAGAATAAAAAAAAGCGAACAGAATAGATAACTGATTGAACATAATCATTCAACTTGACTAGAACTATTATTGCAATCGCCAACTCATTCGAGTTTGATTATTCAAGCATGGTCGCTCAAGCAGACAATACGTTTATCATTCTACACAATAACTTGTGTATATATTTATGACATGGAGATGATTAGCTCATCGGTTAACTTGTATTTTGCGATAAATTGGCATTTAAGTGATCCCTTATTGAACAGCAGCAAGCGTAATCTACTTGGTCAGCAAGATACTTCCTTCCTTCAACATTCATATCTTTTTCTTCCTATTCTTTTACTCTCTCCTTCTCTTCTGCTCTCTCTCTCTCTCTCCTCTCTTTCTCTCTTTCTCTCTTTCTTTACTAACATTTTTTATTTGTTGAATAGACATTCGTTGATCACTGAGTATACATAGCTCATACGTATCGGAATCTCTCGTTGAAATGATGGCATTTTAAGATAGGTATAAAAAAAATTTCTTAGAGCTTTACTCTAAGTCAAAGATTATGAGTAACGATCGTAGCGGCTATCGAATCGTTAGTAGTTATTTATTTTTCTTTTATAGATTTTTCGACCGACAAAAAAAAAATGATGATGCGTATTTTCATTCTATTTAATATCTACTATATTTCATTGACATTATCATCACGTTTAAAGTATCGTGAATCAGTAACAGAAAATGTTGAGTTATATCATACAATAACATCCCTCGACAAAATGCTTTCTGTGAATTTTCAACAATCAATTGAATTTTTAAATATAAATTCACCTTATACAACCTATTTTCTTGTTGATGGCCAAAAATTACGTACGAGTCGCTTAATTGATCGTGAAGAATTTTGTCGAATTAAATTATGCGAAAATTCTCAATGTCATCCATGTGAAATTTATATGGATTTTGTTTTGAAAGAAAATGGTCAACCTCGAGATATAATTTCATTAATATTAACGATCGAAGATGTTAATGAATATCGACCACAATTTTTAGATAATTCAAGAAACGATCAAACTATTCACTTGAATATTAGTGAAGGCGTGCCTGGTATGTATGTTTGTTGCACAACAAGAATGACCTTTTATGCGTGAATTCATGACATTCTGATAACTAATTGAGATCTAGTAAAGGACGTTGTAAATGAATTTTCTTCGAATCTTATAATGAGAATAATTATGTATACAAATATTTGCCTTTCTAGTTGGACATATTCTACCCATTCCAAGCGCCACAGACAAAGATGGTGAAGATGATGAACTGATTTATTGGATTGATAAAAATAAAAAGATTCCATTTGAACTTGTTTCATTTGGTTCGAATCAAATTGGTATAAATCCATACAGACATCTATATCTATAATATTCTCTATACTTTGTGTTTTTGTTTAGCATTGAACGTTACTGGACCGTTAGATCGTGAACTAGAAGATTTTTATGAACTTCAGTTGACAGCTAGTGACCGAGAAAATCTTACGACGTCAATATCTGTTCATATTTCTATAAGTGATATAAATGATAATGTTCCTATATTTGATCAAGCAAATCCATATATAATCAATATTTCTGAAAATACTCAACCATCCTTGACGAAATCTCTTCTTCGTATTCATGCATTTGATAATGATTCGAATGACAATAGTCGTATAACATATAATTTTAGTACACAAGTTAGTGAATTGATTCGTCAAACATTTCAATTAAATAGTCAAACAGGAGAATTATTTCTTCTTCAAGCACTTGATTATGAACAATATAAAGAATATCGTATGCCAATAAAAGCACAAGATTCAGGTCCCGTATCAGTACCTGTTTATACGTTGGTTATTATCAATATTGAAGATGAAAATGATAATAAGCCAGTAACAAATATTCGTACATCAGAATATTTTCAATTTAACAATAATACATTATATATCAGTGAAGAAACACCTATAAATACGCTATTAATGCACGTAATCGTACAAGATTTAGATTCAAATCTAAATGGTAAAGTTCAATGTTGGATTGAATCATCGGATTATTTAAAATTAAATATAACAAATGCGTTAAATAATATGTTTTCGATTTATACATCACAATTATTTGATCGTGAACAACAATCAACTTACAGTTTTCATTTAATAATTGAAGATTTCGGTTTGAAAATTCGTCATAGAGTAAAACATGATCTTCGATTAGTTATAAATGATATAAATGATAATCCACCAATATTTATTCAATCATATTATAATTTAACAATTGAAGAAGAACAAGACTATGAACAAGCATTGATAAGATTTGAAGCCAATGATAAAGATTTAAATGAGAATAGTCAAATCACTTATGAATTAATGTCTAATGAATATAAATATTTATTTTATTTAAATGAAGAAACAGGTGAATTATTTTTACGCGAAAAACTTGATCGAGAAATAAAATCTCATTATGATTTAATTATACGAGCACATGATCATGGAAAATATCCATCACAATTACATACCGATGTAATTTGTTATATAAAAATTTTAGATAAAAATGAATATAAACCAGAATTTGAAAAAGATATGTATTTATTTAATGGAATTAGTGAAACAATATCAATTAATACATCAATTGGTTTTGTTAAAGCAATTGATCGTGATAAAAATTTAATTATCTATTCAATATCATCGTCAAATTTTAAAATTGATTCATTTACAGGCGAACTATTTGTTAATAAACAACTTGATTATGATGCAAATGATTCATGTGAACGTTTATTTGTAACAGCTAAAAATCAAGATGGATTAAATTCTAGTTGTCCTGTTGAAATATGTCTTCAACCAATAAATGAATATCCACCAGAATTACATATTGAATCTCGTTTAATCTATGTTAATATTGATAATACTAGTTGCATACATATACATGCATTTGACCGTGATCGTTCACCATTAAGTTTTCTTTCGTTTCGATTGGAAAAATCATCGAAATGTAATTTAACATGTTCATCGAATGGAACTATCTATATGGATAAAAATGAACATTGCATTGGTATTATTGATCTGTTCGTATCAATTGATGATAATGATCGATATCCATCATCGAAAACAGCTAATGAAACAATGCGTCTAGTTTTCTATTCCAACATAATATCATTACAACAAATACTTTTTTCATCAAGTTATAAATTTGCAATTGAAATAATCATTATCACTATTATATTAATATTAATTATATGTATTTTTTGTCTGATTATATGTGTTGTATATAGACATCGTAAACAAATATCATTAAGTAAATCAACACAATTGAATAATATTAAAGATCAAATTGGTTTTACAGAGGTAAGTTGAATAATTAGAAAATGGAAAATAGTTGTTAAATGAAATGGGAAAAATTATTAACTGAAATATAAGCTTCTCTTTCTCTCTCATTCAATATCTCGTTAGAGTTTTTAATTGCATTGAATTTCTTTTTTTTTTCTTGTTAGAATCACGGTTTACTGAATGATGTTCCTGTAGATGTGACTAATATTAAATTAAAACCAAATACAAATAGTGATACAAGTTCGTCATTCAACGATTCATGTTATGGTTCGTCAGAAATGGATGTATATCATCATTTATCGGGAAATAAATTGACCGGAAAGATTCTTATATCATCTAATGATAAATATATTATTCTATGCAAAGATCAAAATAATATAAATCATGATGAGACAAATTCATCATCATCTTCATCATCACCAAATGGTAATAATAATTCTAATCTTATAACAAGATATCAATCAAATAATCGTACAGGAACCGTACAACCTTATCATACACAAATAAAATCCCCAAATCAAAGTTTAGAATTTTTTCAAAATAATAATGAATTAAAGAAAGTGATTGGTTCAACAACAACATTTAATTATCGAAATAATACACCACTGAATGAATATTACCTTTAAGAAAAAAAAAATCTTCTTTTTTATTGCCGGTGATTGGAATAATATGATGATGATTGAACTATTCATATCTATCATTTTAAGTTAATTTTAAATATTGACAATTCAAGTCAGATACTTTCTTTCTATCTTTCTCTTTTGTCTTGTATATTTATGTGTTTTTTATCTATCATTGATTGGAATTATAAAAGGGGAAGACATAAAAATGTGAATTGTTACATCATAAGATGGAATGTGCGTGTGTGGGGTTTGCTTTAGTTAAATCAATACATATGCATGTTCATTCCCTCAGGAAAGAGAAATATGAATGAACACGAGATTATAAGAAGTCTGTTAAATGACCATCACAACTCATTCTTTTTTTTTCAATTCTCATACCTAACACAAGGTCATTAGTTGCATGAATGCATATACCTGATCTCTATGGAGTAAATGTATATGATTATTTACTAAATCTTATTTCATTTGACTCGTTTCGTTTTATTTTTGCATTGGAATTAATTTAGCCAAGTTAGACCAGGGAATGAACATATCATCCGATTGTATAATCTTTTATAATGCATATAAATGACCGTTATGGACGAAATATAATGTAAAATATTTGTGCTCCTATGAAGTACCATATGAAATGTATATTGTGGGATCTATTATTTTAGACATGCATATTGTATGCACTGTTAAATTAACAATATCTCAAGTGATTATTATAACAAATAATTACACCTATGTGAATGATAGACATGTCGCGTAGTAATAGTCTGAGTATAAAATGTAAAAAAAAAGAAGGAGTGGTTTTGATAGCAGCATCCACTTGAAAGTCATTATATACTTGTTCAAAATGAACCAATGATTGCGAATGTCCATTAAATACTCATTTCGATGTAGTCTTTTTGTCTTAATCAATTTTTCCAATATTATTATCTCGTCTTGTTGTCGTCAACTAATTAAATCGAAGAAAACTTCAAGTATTCATTCTTTTGCATAATCGATCAATGTCGACATACATTTTGCTAGATTAAATCAAGTCTTTTTTTCTTTTGTTCGCGCATCAACATAATCTGAATTATCTATTTCCTTACTACGTATAAGAAAAAAAAAGATTCAATCCAAGAATATATAGCTAACTAAGCTTTCTTTTTTTCTTCTTTGTTGGATGATCGGATGTGGTCAATACACTTCGATGTGTCATCTTTATTGTCACCGGAAATGTTCGTATTCTCTCGTGATTACGTGAGAAAGTTATATTGATGCATGATAGACATTTACGCAATATGAATTAAGTATAACGTCCTTTATATGTCTACTAATGGATTTGATTAGATGTCCAACAAGGTCTAAGTTTCATCGAAGTAATTAAAGAGTAGACAAGAAAAAAAACGATTCATCATGTTATATATATATATATATACATACATAAAGAATTCCACTAACTTATTGTAATTGTCAATCTATAGTTAGAAGGTTTCATCTTTGTTGACATTAATCTAGTACTAGTACTACAATCTACACTACTATGTGGGCTCACCTTTCGTATGTATGATTATGAACTAGTCTTATTTGTTCACTCAAAAAATCGTTTTGACTATGAATATAAAAACAAGACAAATAATCAATCAAAATGTTTAATTATGAATGTTCTGTGATATTTCCGATTAGTGTTTTTACAATACTACTAATTCGATATGATATCCAACAGTGAATACGTAGAAAAAAAAACATTGAACACACCAGTTGTATCAATTATAAGTGATGCCGATCAAAGATAATAATACAGTAGACAAATACAGTCTGTGAACTTTTGTATCATATTTTCTTGATACGCACTTTGTGTTCCTCTCTGTTGGAAAACAAATGATAGCATCAATCGATCCGTTACAATTAGCTATGATTACCATGAATTCAGTCTGTTCAATTCTCGAATAACAAATAAGAAATGCACATGTTTCGAAAATGATCGCTGATGTTTTTCAATTTGAGTGGAAGACATTTATAATCGAATAATGTAGAAGAATAAAGTATATTATATTTTATTAAATGGAAAAGTGCAGAACTACATAGTATGATGAATATTTATGGGAAAATATACTTTTGATCACGAAAATCAATCAAGATATATGCTAATCATATTGGGGAAAGTTAATGTAGCGTTGAGAATGAGAGTATGGGTGAGGATAACTGCGAGGGTAAGAGAGAAAGTAAGGGTCATGGTAGGAGACTGTTTATTGATGAACAGAATATCAATGTCATGTAAAAATACAGAAAAACTTACAATAACGTGTCTTCAATTTAATTCCGATTTTTTTTTCGAGTTCGCCTCATTTACTGTTTCAATTTTATCTGTTTTAATCAGGCATTTAACTTCTGTTTTCCGCCCTGAATGGACTGTAATAAAGGGCTTTAAGAGAAAAATCTTTGCATTTTTTGAGCATTATGAGCTATGTAATGGCATCGTTCGCTTGCGTCATTTTTGATAAAATATTCAAAATCATCTCTTAGGAGAAACGAGAAATATCAGTAGTCATTGTCAAAGTTTTCAATTATTATTTACTGATAACACTACTAGTAGTATGTTTAAGGAAATAATCTAAGAAAAATGTTGCTATTATCATGTAAACACGGTTAGAATTTGAAAGATGAACTCTATCAAATATATATATACGGTGTAGAAACGCTTCATGTTAGAAGATTACGTATATGTGTATATATAATGAATATTCAAGCAAACCAATTGAGTGTCGGCTTTTACAACATAAGGAAGGTCTCCTTTTTAATGGCTCGTTTTTTATCATAAATTTCGAGATCACATCAAGCAATCTCTATAGATAACTTTTCTCATTAAAATGTTATGAAATGAGTATTTTTGTACTTTTAAAATTTCAGCTCTTTAGTGGTTTTATTTCCTGTTTCAAAATAATCTTGAAAAAAAATAAAAGTCACCAAGAATTGATCTGTTGTTTCAGTTGTCTGACAGAGATATTCATCACAGTATAAAGTTGATTACAACTGTTGCCATGATTCTCTAAAACTCTTGAAATATAATGTCTGTCATCATTGTATTAAACGAAAATTTCAGTGTTGTCTATCTTATTCAATAACTTTGGTGCAGCAAAACTTCAATAAGACAAATCCTCGAAAATTTAGATGGACGCATCTTGATCTGCGCTATCAAATGAGATTATTTTCAAACTATTCTATTCCGTTCATTTTACTAATGTAATTTATTCGTGAGATTACAGTGTCTGACTTTAGCCTGGCAAGATAGACCATAATTGATAGTATCTATTGCACAAAAACGAAATATCTGCTGTGTCTCTTACTGTTTTTTAAACAACGAAACTTTACTAGAAAACGTAACACAATTACCATAGTTTCAGCATATCTATCTGTAGGACGGCTTATCCATTCGAATTTGGTCGTTTTTTACCGAGGAGAATTTTCATTGATTCCAATTCCACCAAATGAGTTTATAGCCAAAAAACTGGCGGATCAAATATGATCTACATTCCATGTAAGATATTTCACTATAATGAATTAAACGATTACCAAATCCATTGATCGTCATTCGACTAAGTGGGCGTTTGATCCGCAAACCATCTTAGTTGATGGCTACACCCGGTATGGAAAGGAAAGNGTCTTGAAATATATTAAACTGCTAGTGAGATCACTTTGTTTTCACTTTTTAATATTCAAATATGATGAAAGATATGACGTGGTGATGATCTATTAAATCCATTGATTCGATAAAAATCAATTATAAAAGTAACTACATGAATAGAGGCGTTAGAACCTATTGATTTCAGATATATGTCAAATTCAGATTCCTAATGAATATTATGTTTTAAAATTACGCTGAATAATTTCGCGTACATATTGTTTCAATTCACCATGGTGAACGATTAAATTGGCGATACCAAATGATAGACTTATTGGAGCGATAGTCGCAAAAATCGACAACACTATAGCATTTATGGTAATAGAGCTGTTGAGAATAGCGATAATATAAATTAGACCCTAACCGACGATGAACATGCAAAACATAACAATCGTATGCAGTAAAAGACCTTTATCACGGCGATTGATGTACCGTGGAAATGGATTGTTCGTGCTAACTTGCGTTGAGATTGATTGAGGCTTAATACGTCGCGCTGATGCTCGAACATACTGGAATATAAAAATATTGATCATAAGAATAATTACAGTAGGTACGATCACGATCATAATCAATGCATAAATATTCANCCATAGAGCAAACATACAATATTGAAATGCAACAGTACAAAAGAATTTGAGGCGCATAAGTAATCAAAATGAACTTTTTCACGGTAAGGTTTTGGCGAAAAAATAGTTAGACTTTCATGAGTCTATCATCCCTAGTTGAGTTGTAACATTTAATTTTGGCACGACATAGTTGCATGGATTTTCTAGCTCTATTAAATGGAAATTAATCCACAAAAAAGTGGTTGATATCTAAAAAGTCACTGATTCCTATGCTTTACAATATATCCTCTGAAAGACAAACGGCATAACCTATCTTTTTTAATAGATAATGGCCGGTATCTGCTTCTCTGACAGGGTCTATTTGACTTGAAAAGTTTCAAGATCCTACGATAGACCATGATAGCTATTTTTTCACGATGTTTCTTTATCATTTGTCAGAAAATTTAGATCAATTAAAAGTAAAATTGAATGTAGAACTATATCGTCTATATTACATTTAAGGTTTCAATTTCACAGAGATTACAATGAACACTTCATTTACAGATAGAATCATTCAATCAAAGTAATGCTTAATAAAAATAATAATCAAAAAAATAGAAGGAAGTTGTTGTGTTTTTTAAAGTTTATTAGGATTGAACTGTGAAATATGACAACATAATTACTTCGATTCTGGTAGAGAACTTTGCCATGTTTTTCTTCATATTTTCCTGGTGGGATAAAAACTATAGAATGTTCGTAGATAATTATCGCATGACCCAGGTTAAATGCCCCCACTCAGTGTTCTGTCAATAAATTCCTTATTTTCATTTTCTAGGCGTTAGTTTTTTCCCAAAAGATTCACCGTTCAATTCCCTACAAGATTGATACTACAGTTTTTGCTGTTGAAAATTGAGGAAAAAAATTAAAAGAAGAATACTCAACAAGTATAACAGCATCAACTTTCAAAGTGATTTTACAGCAAACTTTTGCAAATTTTTTACAATGGCACACAAAACGAAACAGAAGCAAAGATGTTACTGAGTACTCTAAAGTGTAGTCTTTCTCGTCGTGCAGCTCAGGACTTGTTGAAATCAAACGGAAGATCGAAAAATCTGACTTTTTGAAAATTCTCTTTAAAATCGCTTAATTCAGATATTTGGCGCTAGCTGAATTAAAGAAAAAAATTAAAAACTCAAATTTCGCGTTTGACTTTGTTGCAGTAGGCCATTTCGATCAAAATGGAAAAAACGAATGCAAAAAATGATATTTTGACTTAGTTGCGATTCTTTTCCTAGGAGTATCGAAATTCTTGCAAATCTAGCAGAGAAGATATTTAGAGTGCGCGCATTACAAGGTTGGATGTGGAACCTTCTCAATTACGATCGGAAGATAGAGCTTTTCAAAGCCTACAAAATACCTACATTATTTAATTTTTATCATCACTGACCAACGAAAAAATCTGCAAAAACTATTTTCCAGCTTTGAAAGTTGATGCTGTTATACTTATTGAATATTTTTTTTAAATATTTTTTCCTCAACTTTCAACAGAAAAAATTGTGGTATCAATCTTGTAGAGAATTGAACGATGAATCTTTTGGAAGAAAAATGAAAGCCTAGTGAATAAAAATGATGAAGTTATTGAAAAAACACTGAGAGGGATATTTAACCTGGGCCATCCGATACATTGATCTTGATATTATCATTAAGCACTAGTGCCGAGACATTTCAGTTCAGCTACTTTTGGATACTGGTGTTCTACTAATTTGTCTGAACTTCGTGGGTTGAAAAGTTATAAAACGAAAAAACCTGTAATTTCATAGCACCAATATTAATACGCATTGCTTACCGGTTTACTTCAAGCAAGATATGGCGATGAAATGATAAATCCAATTATCCATTGACTTGCGATGCATACAGCTGCTCATGTTGTTTTTTTGATAAAAATGTCGCGAGTAGTAAACTATGTAGTACAATCGATGAATAGAAAATGCCGCGAATGATAATGAAACTTGAAGAGGTGAAACGCGAGGTATACATGGAGTAAGAAAAGACATGAATTCTTCATAAGTAGATGCTGAAAATCGAATTGTGCTATCGCAAAGAAGACAAGAAAAAACGTGTTAGAACATATAGCAGCTATGCACATATTCAAAACGAACATAGCATTAATTTGATGAAAACGACGAACACATAACATCGTCATAGAATAGATAAATACAAAAATAATGCTCATGGTGAAGACAATAATTTGTAAAATCGAAATAATGAGTGTGGTGTCAGCCATCTCAATGAATGTTTTAATGAAGTGATGTTAGTTGTCAGTCTGATATTTTACGGTAGTTCACTTAAAGCAAGCAGTTGAATATATCTTTGACAGAAAAGCAAAATACATATAATGTCAGGAATAATAGTAATGCTGATAATAACGAGATAGATCAAACATACTTAATACATTCAAAATCAGGTCTAGATGAGATATTTATCTATAGAATTGTAGGTTATTAGGAAAAACATGTACTGATAATCATTGTTAAAATAAAACTATGAAATTTAAACGAAAAAGTGATCTGCTAGTTACGAAACTGTGGATCAATGTGGTCCAACATTTTTGCAGATTTCTCACTTCAACAGATCGAAAATTCTTTCAATATCATTTAGAGATAATTTAGGATTAGAATAAAAACCAGAATATACTGTGAAAATGTCGATTTTCTAATCAATACATGAGAAATATTGTTTACACAACTTGCTCTTACTTTATTGTTCACACTTAAACCAGAATATCTCACATCGGATTACTTTACTTAAGGTTACTGTTTCCGAATAAAAACAACTCTTGAATGCTACTCCTAGTATACACTCAAAGAGAAAAATGCTTTTTGCCAATTAATAACTTTTGTTATATATTAAGAAGCTAAAACGGAGTTCAATAGAAAATATTTATTCAACTTATTTCTAACTGTAAAATTTATTATTATCTAAAGAATAGAAGAAAGAATAGCTCAAATAAATATATTGATTCATCGTTTTATAATGGATACGTACATAAGTCTGTCTAAGCATAGTTAACTTTCACTAATATTTTCTTTTGTTGCATTTCATAATAAGGAAAATATCTGAGAAAATTAAAACGTGAACAAACAATCAGAGCGAAAGAATTTCTATTTAAGTTTACGCCATGCTGAATCTTCATTGTAAATATTTTATTGTAAGTGAGAACGTATTACGTTTTAACTTTTCCGTGTTCTTGCATAATAATTTTGTCTATTTTTCTTTGAAATCTTACAATCTAATGTATTCTCTAATCTTTTCATGGTTTCGAACCTAACCTTAAAGTATATTAATGCTTTCTCATTGTCTCAATGAGATGAAATTTAAGGAACCAAATGAAATTCATTGAGTATGTGTTTAGAGTGCAGATGTAGATTAAGAGCATATAAAGTTTCACATTAACACTTCGGCTACTTTTGTTGGCATGTTCAGTACTGATCGATGTTAACCCTATCGAAGTTCAAAAGGCACGTAATTGTGAGGATCAATGCAGTACCTATGTTCTTATGAATAAACAAATACTAGTTCAAACAGTGGCCGATAGATTCTAAATGCTTTCCAACTCGATGAACTTTAAAATCAGTATTGTTGTGTTGAACAAGACATGAACATGCCAATATGTGCGCAGATTTGATCAGATTTTCGATTGCTAATTTCCTTCTGGAACCAGTTAAAACAAGGAAAAGGTTGCATTGTTCATAATAAGTTCAAGCAATATTTTATTCATCACTGAAAAAAGAAACAAAATTTTGAAATTGCTTGTTGCTTGAGCTCGAGAGAAAAATTGGTACAAGACAAGTGAATCGAACTTGGTTTATTCGAATTTGAGAATCACTTTTTCAGTTTTATATCTTTTACCACAAGGAATTGATGCAATCTCTAGATGTTTTCGAAAATCTATTTTCAAATTCTGATAAAAATAAGGATTATGGATTGTTTTATTGCATCAACTAACACACTCTACTCGGAGAAAATATGCATTATCCAACTGAGAGCGTCATCTGCAATCAGTTTGCTTAGAACGGTTAGACTACTTGTACAAATGAATCACATGTATCCCTTGTAGCAAAGTATAGAACAGATAAAACTTAACTTCATGTATATGTTTTTGGTTCTGAATACTCAGAAAACAAATTAAAAATAATCACACGAAATAATGAGTATTTTAGTTCGTAGTTTTAATACTTATCGATTCTTTGAACTGGTTAATCGTGTATGTTTAATACAATCAAGTAAAATATTCAATTTATTTTCCTCTATTGATTTTTTATTTTAACAATTGCCAAAATTGTTGTTTTAGTATCGTGTTTTTCGGATGCAGCAGCAGCAGCAGCAGGCAAAGATTTAACAAATACATCAAATGTATCAGTACGTTCGTGTGATTTTGAAGTATTCGGTACTGTTCAACATGTTTATTTTCGTAAATATACTCAACAAGAAGCAATAAAATTAAATCTTGTCGGCTGGGTGCAGAATACTGACAAGAATACAGTACAAGGACATATGGAAGGTTATAAACCTAATATAGAACAGATGAAAATTTGGCTTCAAACAATAGGAAGTCCAAAATCAAAGATTACTAAAGTCGAATTCAAGAACCAAAAATCAATTACGGAATCAACTTCAAAAACATTTGAAATTAGAAAATAAAAATGAATATATTTTGCTCACTTTCTCTGTCATTTAGTCATTTTATAGTTGTAGAAACGAACTTTTTATTTCAGATCTCATGGTGTTCATCACTGTTATTCGTCATGCGATTCAACAACGTTCACGAATGTTTCTTCCAACACCAATTCATCTTCCAAGAGAAAGTCGTTCTAAAAGTCAACCAGTAATTCATTGTTGTTCTGTTTCAAGTTTTCCTGTGACGGCTTTTTCTTGATCAATTCTAGTTGTCGATAATATACAACTAATCAAACTAAAATTTTCACCATAAAAAGATAATCTCAAAAGAGTAGACAAGTGTTTCAACAAAACTTTTACCTAGAAATTCTAGACGTGTAAGAGACTGCATCCTGGTACATGATAACTCTCATAGAAAATGATGTCACAATTTGGGTTCTAGAATGTTATAAATTCTGAAACAAAGATTAAAAATAAAAGTGACTGAATTCATCCCTTACAAATTTCTTTGTTTGATTGGCTTTTAGCTATTTGACAGCTGAAAACAATCGTAAAATGATAGAAAAAAATTCGATTCAATTCCATTACAATATTTATTTTATTTTATTTTAAATTAGTTATTACAAGAAGCAGCTATCATACATAGTGTAGAACATGGCTTTCCACAATTGTTACCATCAGGTAATATTAACAAAGATCGAACATGCATGATTGATGAATGTTATTTCTTAGGTTTTCGTGTTTTAACTAAATTAAAAAGTTTAATTCGAAATGAAATGAATAATGTTGGCGGGCAAGAATTATGTCTTTCAGCAGTGGGACGAAAAACGATTTGGGAAACAAGTGGTACGAATAGAATATTCTGTTGATGTGAAGATTTTGTATAGATTGCTTATAGATCGATGGAATTTAATGCATGAAGAATTATTTAAATTTAAAGATCATGATGAAGAATATTGTCTAAGTCCAGTAAATAAAACTCATGNTATCAGGTAAACTATTTGATTGATTGATTTTTAAAATAAATAGAAACTCGTCATTCATGATTAGCAAATCTAGATTACATGGAAATATCGTAATGAACGGAATTATCGCCACGGTCTTCTTCGAACCAAAGAATTTCTTATGAAAGGTCTTATATTTCCTTGATTAGTTTTGCAAAAAAATGTATTCATTTGCTTTCTAATGATTAGATCTGTATAGCTTCCATAGAGATGAAGAATGTGCACGTGTTGTGTATGATCAAGTTTGTGATGCATATGAACGAATATTTAAAAAATTAGAATTAAATTGTTTTAAAGGTATGCATCTCATTCTAAATTATAACTATGTAAAATTCTTCTTTTTTTTTTAATTTTTTCTTTATTTAGTACCAGCTGATAGTGGTTTGATGGGTGGCTCGTTAAATCATGAATTTCTAGCAGTATCACCCGTTGGTGAAGATACATTACTTGTTTGTCCAGAGTACGTTGAGCTACGATTGGTATAGTTTTAAACACAAAAGTAGAGCAACATAAACCTTTTGTAGAAACTTATGAAGGAGACAATGATAATAAAGGTTAAGCCAATGAGACAATTTTGAGATATCAGCAATTTAGAGATTCATTTCATTTCTTTTCTTTTCTTTTATTGACTATTTTATGATTCGTAGCTTTTCTGTTAAAAGAAATACAGTGGCCTGTGAGCCTTAAATATTTGTTTATTCTCATTTAAAAAATTGTTTATAAAACTAGAAGGAGGCAAACGTAGACCTATTTAGGAGTTCGATTGATGGTGCATGATTTGATCAAAGTCTTATCTTCTTTGATATAAAATATTATGTAATCTACAATATTTATTATCTATCAGTAGAAGTAAGCTTGCTCTTTTGATTTATTCTATGGCAACAGTAGACGGGCTATTTAATAAAAATCGTGTGCCTTATGTTTTATTTATTGATTTCTTTTTGATATGTTGACTATCCTAAGAAACATTGCGTTCTGAGTTGTTAAATGACAAGTCTTTTTTTCCACTAGATTCGCCATCTGCTTCTCGACGAATTGGTTTTCCTACTTTCTGCGAAATAGACTCTAAATATTTAGTTTAAAATGAGCATTTTTCTAATTGAATCTTTCCTAGTCGAAAGAATCTGATAGATAGAATAGTTTAATGTATTTCAATACTGAGTAGCTATGAAATATAGTTCTAGATGATAGAATAGTCTATTTTTTTTCTGATCCCACTAAAACTGATGGAGTTGAATCTATGGCATTCTGATCAGCTTCACAAACTTTAAATTCATTATGATGTCATTGACGGGTGTAAATGTTTGCATATTAATATGCAGATATGCTCAGTTTTTTCAAGAGATTTAATATTTTATATGTTACTACGACTGAGGGTAATCGAGTGTCTCTCAGTCGATAATATAACCCTTGATATCACATCAGCTACCTACTGAAGTTAATCAAAAATTCATTATCAAAAAAACGATTACCTATCGTATAGTCATGACTTATTCAACCTTGTATATTATCTTGGTTAGGATTATTGGTAGGAAAATAAAGCGTTCTTAATAAAAACGAATCTATCATTCTACGTGTATAAAGAATTGAAAAGCAAGCCTGATAGAAACAGAAGATCGTATTTGAGAAACCAAAGATTGTTACGATACTAATAGAGACATTTAATTCGTATAGATGTAATCGTGGATCTTTAAAAAATAAAGCTCAATGTGAACATACGCAAAAAATTGAACAGCGCGCCATTGAAATTGGACATTGTTTTCTTCTTGGTGATCGTTACACAAAAGCATTCAATGCCATTGAGGGATCGTCAGATATTGCCGTTGACAAAAAGTAATCAAACTATAAGCAAAGAATTTTACAGTTTATATCTATTTCCTTTTTTTTTCCCCTAAAGACCTTTAGTGATGGGCTGTTATGGTATTGGTGTAACACGTTTAATGGCAGCAACAGTTGAAATACTTACACCAAAGGACTCTGATGATATACAATGGCCACGGCGAATTGTTCCTTATCAAGTTGCTATTTTACCACCGAAAGTTAGTCAAGGTTTTTTTTTGCTATTGGATTTCAACCAATCATACATATGTTTTAATTTGACTTTAGAAAGGTAGTCCTGAAGAAGTCAATGGTAATGAAAACACTCTTGGTCGTTTATTAAATCTCACTAATACAGAATGGTTTGTTGATGATCGTACTGACTTAACAATTGGTTATCGATTAAAAGATTGTCAAAAAATGGGTATTCCTATTGTTATAGCATTTGGAAAACGAGCTGTAAGATTTTATCTCTATGAATATTTGTTTATTATCAATCATTTATTTATTCATCTATTAAGACTAAACAAAATCTATGTGAAATTATCGATGTATACAATCATCGAACAGAATATTTAGACTATGAAGATACGTTAAAGTTCATTCAAGATTATTATTCAGCTTTTTGTTAGATGTCATTGTTTTTGCTTTTAAGAAACAGAAAACAAAATGACAAGAAAATAAATTTTCAATGTTAAGTTTTGATTTTTAAAATTCCATTTTCTTTCAGAGTAAAAAATGCCCTCATCATTTTCGAAATCTAATGGTACCTATGCTGCATTAGCTACCGGAGCTATTGCAGTTACATATGCTGGCACACATGCATATAAATCACGTATTCAACGATCACATGATGATGGAATCGATCTAAAAAATCAAACAGTTGAGATCGATCCTGTAGAACATATTCGTCGTTGTACCTTTTATAAAGATATTGATCTTTTCTCGTTCTATAAAACAATTTATCCTAATATACAAACACTAGGTGATGTTTTTTATAACGGTTATTCGGCGTCTAAAAATGGACCATGCATAGCCTATGTTGATCCAGCAAAAGAAACAGAACCTCTAAATTGGATATCCTATTCAACAGCATTAGAACGTATACGTATAATAGGTTCACATTTATGGACAGAAGCTAAACTAACTCCAATGAAATCAACAATTGCTATAATGTCATTGAATCGTGCTGAATATGCATTTGTTGAACATGCCGGTTATATGTACGGGTTCATTATTCTTGGCCTTTATACATCGTATAATTCAGAAGCGATTATATCAATATTAGAAAAAACGAAAACAGAAGTATTGATTGTCGATAATTTAGATCGTATTGAATCTTTTAAAAATCAATTGTTAGAAAAAACATATCTAAAAGAAATTCTTATTATGGACGATGTAACAAGCAGTGAACATCCAAAAATTAAAAACATTCCAACAGTTTTAAAAACTATGCAACAATCCGATGTTCGTCCACGTCCTAAAATTGATCCAGATAGTATAGCTTCTTATATTTTAACCAGTGGAACAACAGGTTTGAATGAACACAACTATTCTTGAAAAGCAAAATAAAAGAAATGAATAATATTTTTATATTTAAGGTGAACCAAAAATTGCAATGTTATCACATGGAAACTTTCTATCAACAACGAAAGCTGGTATTGATCGTCGAGAACGAGCCAATATGGGTGCTGATCCTACTAATAGACACTGTTCATTTTTACCAATGGCACATTTATATGAACGATTAACACTACTCAGTCATTTTTTTCATGGTGTACAAGTTGTTTTTTGTCCGATTCCAGAAAAACTTTTCGAGTATTATCCAATAGTAAAACCAACAAATCTCTCAATGGTACCTAGAATTTTAAATAAAGTCTATGATACCATTATGATGGAAGTAAATAAAAGTAAAATAAAACGTTTTCTTATTTCACAAGCATTACACAATGAACAACCAACATTATTTTCACGTTTGATTTTTCGAAAAGTAAGAAAATTATTTGGTGGAGAAGCTATTGCTATGTTAACTGGATCTGCTCCGATAACACATGAAGTATTACATTTTTTTCGTATTGCACTTGATATACCTGTTGTTGAAGCATACGGTCAAACTGAATCAACAGCAGCTGGTACAAGTACACATGTTATTGATATGTCATGTGGTACTGTTGGTTCACCAGGAGCTGCAGTTGAAATAAAACTTATTGATGTGCCTAGTACAAACTATCGAAGTAGTAATAATCAAGGAGAAATTTGTTTACGCGGACCATGTATTTTTAAAGGTAAAATTTTATATAATTAGTAGAAAGTTCAAATCAGTTTATCATTCTTCGGTATTTTCAAAGGTTATTATGGTGACGAAGCTAAAACACGTGAAACTATTGATGAAGGTGGTTGGCTTCATACAGGCGATGTTGGTGAATGGACAAGTACTGGTGCCTTACGTATTATTGATCGTGTAAAACATATATTTAAACTAAGTCAAGGTGAATATGTTGCACCTGAACGTCTCGAAGATGGTTATATTCGTTCTCGATGGATTGCGCAAATATTTGTTGATGGAATATCAACAGAATCGGCTGTTGTAGCAATTGTTATACCCGATGAAGAATATGTACGAAATAACTTTCGAACTGCACATTCAAATATGTCATTCGAGGATATATGCAAAGATGAAAAGCTAAAAGAAATTATTTTAACCGATTTACACCGATTAGCTAGAGAATATAAATATCATCGTTACGAAACAATTATTAATATTCATCTTCATCCAGAAATATTGTCACAAGAAAATGGTCTTATTACTTCAACGTTAAAAACTCGACGAACAGCAACTCGACAATACTTTCAACATATTATTCATTCACTTTATCAACCTAGTGATAGAATAGAAAAGCCAAAAAATGTTGAAGAACAATCAAAGTTATAAATTTCATCTTGCTAATATTTATGAGTGCTAATTAAATGCGTACAATTTTCCTTTCTATTTTGTGATTTGATAAATGATTTGATTTACTTTTTTTTTTAAATTGATTCATTTGCTTTGCATGCGTGTTTCCGTAATAAAATTTGGTAGTTTAAAAGACACAAACGAATATTTGCAACGAGTTGAACTACACATCGGTTATTTTTCAAATATATCAACGCTGAAAAAGTCTTAATGGTCATCTACAATATGATCTAAAATGATTATAAAAGTATCCAGCAAGTGCTTTGAAAAGCTTTCTTTCATAGATTGTAACAAATGGGTTACGTCGGCAGTACACCTCACGAACGTATCACTGACTGTGTATTATCACATCTCAAAGTCGACAATCTTATATTTTGCCTAACCTAAAATAACTTCTATAGTCGACAGGAGATAAATGTTAACAAGAGCATTACTTTTCAAGAGTTCAAAACAGTGTAAAATAAAAAGAAATAAAGCCTAGACAAATATTTGATTTGATCTATGTTTACAGACTGATGGATTCTCTTTGCTGCAGAGAGAAAGTTGATGTAATCTGACAAGATAATGATATTTATGTTAAACCAGAACATTCATACTTTTTATTTTGTTTCGTCCGAAGATTCATTCTTTTTCCTCCTTCATCATTCCATGAGAGTTTCTCATCACTATTCTCGTAGAAAATTTGACGGCGTGTCTTGAAAGAGAACTTGCTAATTTTTCTCTGCCTTAAAAAAATGATCGAAAGATTTTATTTTACATGATGCAAATATCTCTCGCTTTTAATTAAACAATAGCAATTGAAATTTATTTTTATTTGGGATCAAAATACAAATGAACGAATATGCCCTTTCAGATGATTTTCTCTTACAAAAAAAAGCCTTATTCGGTGATGGAACCTGTTCTTTCTCTTTCATTTTGCATTAAATCTTCATGTGCAAAATTGTCAATATAATCATTTTTTTGTTTTTGTTTTTGTTTTGCTAATATTGATGACGATGAAGTAATCTTTTGTATACCGATTACTTGCATTCCATCAACGGGTGTAATAACCATCATTTCTTTTTCTCGCGTTCGAAGACGAAATGTTAATAGATTATCGTCTGGATCAATATCACGAATAACCGATCGAGCAATATCACCAAATGGAAGTAATTTTGATGCTATAAAAAATGTTATATTATTATCTAATGATGTATATTGAAGTTGTCTTTGTTCATTTGTGACGATAACACCTTCAACAGTTGGATTGGCTAATATTCGTTTTAACATTACCTCTTCCATTGGTGATACATCTATATCTATTTAAAATAAGTTATCGATAATCTACTAGTATATTTAAAAAAAAATACTTGGTGAATTTTCCATTTATTTTTAGTTGTCCGGCGTCTCAATTCTGTCGTTGATAGATGAACTATACGCAAATAAAAGATAATTCTTTTATATAATTGTGATTGATAAGAAGAGAACTTTTATTGCGTGAAAAAGAAACAGAACAAAAAATCTTTATTCTTGACCTCTAGACCCATCCGTAATGATAAATATGTAGGATACCTTTCAACAAAAAACGATTATTGAGAAAAAAGAAAGAAAAAACTTAGATTTCCGATTGTTTTACAAGTCGAGTTTTTTTTTATAAATGGAACGACGTTCCGAAGAAGAAAAAAAACTTGACAAATTTATATTTACTTTTTATTTGATTTAATTTTATTCTTCCTGTTCACAACTTTTTTTTCTTGATGTGTTTATCATAGCAACTATTGTTCCATCAGAGTAGAAACTAGTTGTTACATTGAAGAAATAGTATATATGTTTAATTATTAATAATTTCGCTGTCGCCGTTTGTTTAACAGCAACTAGTAAAAGATCTTTCGAGTTTTAATGATTTTTAAAGTGAATTATGCCATTAAAATAGTTTTGTTAGATATCTATTGTTACATTGGAATATATACATGTATATCAAATATTATGCTACGTATTTACAAAGCTTCGACAAAATGCATGGCAGTTTCACGTTAGGGAAGTTAGCACAATATTCGAGTTTTTCCAGCCCGGATTCGTCTATATGGTTGTGTTGAATTTTATTTTCGTTTTGTTGGATGCCGAATTTTGCGCTGAATCGAAGGATGTCA
>OENM01000353.1:8177-40095 GCA_900239745.1 Rotaria magnacalcarata | reverse complement strand
TGACATCCTTCGATTCAGCGCAAAATTCGGCATCCAACAAAACGAAAATAAAATTCAACACAACCATATAGACGAATCCGGGCTGGAAAAACTCGAATATTATGCTAACTTCCCTAACGTGGCAGTTTCGCAAGATGGCACTAGCATACGTCATAATCATCACAGAAGAATTAACCATTGGATGACACACTGTCTGTTTCCATTCAATCAAAACGATCAATCAATAGCTCACTTCAAAAAAGGCACCATTTATCATACAGCTTGAAAATGGTGTTTCATCTTGGTACTGTCACTACAAATATACAAATATTAGCAACAATCACTAATTTCTTTGCGTTTACGGTGTTTTCGAATTCCCCGATTGATATAACTATGGTCTTCAACTCGTATTGTGACACATGAAGTCGAATCTCGCTTTTTTTCCACTTAACTAATGAAAAGGTCAATCTCATGTATAAACATTCACGTCAACTAGAACGAAAGTAAAGAAATCAATAATAATATCGATATGTGTAAGAGATCGTCATAAGTGAATTACTCACATATACATGCACCAGGATATTGCCACTAATCAACCTACTCAAATGATCAGAAAAATAAATCTTGCATTTGCGATTTCTTATTTCTATTTTAGATAAAATTACTCATATAGATTTCACTCGGTTTTTTCTCATTTTGGTTTTGCTTTAACACAACAATAGCGATTGTTATTTTTCGAGTGAGTTTATCAATGGACATTGCAAGTTCCTTTCATTTTTCGATTTTAGAGCAAAGTCTTCGACATGAACTACGTGCAAATTTATGATGAAAGAAAGAACAGCACGGCTCGTCTTCTCATTGCTGCTGATAATATTCTTAAGAAAGATTATTTAAATATATACTTTCGTGGTGCGATTGGGATTTCCGTTTTTGATCAGCAATTGAATCAAGATGTTTGGTATGCTATTTAAGGAAGAACTATAGTCGAAAATCTATGAATGACCATATTTTTTGTCGTTTTAGTATACCACCAGATGAAAATGGAAATTTTAGATTTGATTGGGATCAAGACATTATCTACACACTAGTATATTCTAATGGTAAGGAATCAAGCTTGTAATGGATCTTGTCGTAATACTAGTGAGATTTTGTTTCAGATTCTCGATATCTTTCGATGTCAGAACCATCCAGCACAACGAAATCGTGGGATATTTTGACGATAATAGGGAGTAAGTTCAACTTGGTTTATAATATGCTGTGACATAGATGAAATCTCCTATGGAGTAATAACGAATGTGGTCTAATGTATTTGCTTTTTTTCGATAATAGGTTTATTCAAATCTTCAAACTCAACTAATAATTATAAGAAAACCATATAGTAATACACTTGAATAGTAAGATCTATTAATATTACCAGTGCTGTTTGTATGTATGAGTGGATGTCTTTTCTGCTTTGTGTCTGTTCGTTTCATGTCTTCTTCTATGCTATCACTGAGTTTTGCTTTGAACAACTCATAAAAATAGTATATCAAAATCTTAGCTGTGTTAGTTCACAGGTGCTCTTATATTTACGCATGATGACAGGAGATTGAAAGCTAATATATTCTTAAATTTGCTATTTAGGCATAATCATCATATGGCTTGGTTCCATGATCCCCTCATTATGGTCCAATTTATACGAAGACAGCCGCCATGGTTGAGTGGATATGTTATTCGACACATATTCACAAGGTGCTGTTTTCAAACCACAGTATCACCAACCGAGGAATAACCCTGAACAAGTTACTAACGGCTAATTGTTCCGGATTACTCATCCGATAGCGTATCGATTATATCATTAGTCAGTATGCAGAGTCAAAACAATAACTTCAACATAGATGTCACAGCCACGTGATTCTATGATGATCGCCAACCCATAATCATTAACGGGGGAAGCGTTGGACGAATGGGGTGCAGATACCGTCGTCTGTAAAAGAGAAAAAACGATAGAATCTGGCTGCTTGTGGACCCTTTAGCGCCGGCCCCAACGGGCGATAAGCCTATGGGAGATATTATTATTATACGAAGACGCAATCAAACATTTTTTCTATGATTATAAATTGAGTATGCAATCTGAAGGACGATACTCGATAAGAGTGGTTCTTTTGCTTGTCATCTCCGTGAGTTATATCGCGTCCATGGTTTATGTCACGCCAACATTAATTAAGTCGATTGGGAACAGAATCAAGAATTATTTTCAAAATTCCCCGATAGACACTTTACGATATATTCCTCCAAGCCCAGCTCCACTTGATCTCTAACGACTAATTCACAGTGTACACATGGGATATATCAGCTATACCATCAAAAATTGTTTATGCTTCGAATATATTGCGATTTCATGCTTCTGTAACATTATAAAATCTTCCATCATAATATACATAACAGAACGCATGTCACATTTTGCGCCAAGATGATATTATTATACTGTGACTGTGAAGCACTTCAAGAATACTTTATATTGCTATGTGAATGCACTCGTACATTGTTATAAAAGCGGAAACATAATATAATATAAAATGATGATAACTATAGAACATATTTAAACATGCTCAAAAGTTTTGAAACAATTTTTGATTAATCATACTTTATCACTCGTACTGATCTTCGATGCAATATCAGTGTTATTTACAGAAAAATGTACTTTTAGACAATGCAGATAATTAAACAGTTATCTTCATGTAATCATATCTGAAATTTCGTTTTACAAAAAAAAGGTCGATCGAATACAGTCTAGAATGTCCTTTCAAAAATGTCCTCGGACGAAATGTCCTTCATTTTTTCGTTCTTTCATGTATATTTATATGTAAGGACGGAAACGAAAAGGACATTTCGTCCGAGGACATTTTTGAAAGGACATTCTAGACTGTTACCGGTCGATCAGTTCTTAATGTATATCATTATATTTAAGTAGAGAGGATCAAGGTCAAGGTAAAAATAAGCAGCAGATATTGATTTGTATTCTTATTGTAGCGAAGACGCCAAAGGGTTGTAAAATATTGTGCCTACCTAGTCGACACTGGCAGAAGACTGCACACGCTGCTCGCCTCTCACAGATTCAGAAATGAATATGTAAACGGCAGAATCGATGAGGCATAAAATAATCTTAATAGCCTTTATCTTTTCATCAGTTATGGAACCGATCGATTGAATAGTATAAATATAAAAATGTTAGAAATTAATTATTTAACACAATAATTCATTGAATACAAACGCTATGAATGATCATAATATTGATACCTGTACAATATTATTGAGAAAGAGATAATACATCATCCTTCTTTTCTTCCAGTTATTCTCTATTTTCACTGATCTCTACCATTTGCTAAGTCGCATCAATAGATAGTCATAACCATAGCGAAAAATTTCACTCTTATATTTAAGCTAAGAACAAATATCAAAATTAGCAAAAACAATACAAAGGCATCTGCACAGAAATAAGAGGCACAAGCAATTAAGAGAGAAGAAGGATATCTATATGATCTAAGTATTGCTGACATTTCTCTTAGAATAGGATTGTAAGTTACTGAGTAAATCAATGAATTTGTCTTCTTTAATTTTGATCAACGATATTTATTTGATTATGCACAGTTTTAAATTATTCTCCTATTTTTCTATCGATGATTTCGGTAAATGACACTAATACTGAATATGAGCGAAAACTAGTAAATTAAACTAATCCATTGTTGTTGAACGAACCAGAGATTTGTTTTAGAAACTTTACGAAAAATAGTGCAGCGATTGTAACTGTGTGTGAAAATAATAATTCTGATAATGCTAGTAGTGGAATCGATAATAAATAAGGTAATCGACAAGATAAAAGACAGTCTAAATTAATCGAAAAAATTTTCTTATAAGACCATTTAATTTTCTACTATTTTCAATCTTCACTAATAAATGTTACACAGAATATTTGTAACTATCAATGAGGTTTCACAATACAATCGATTAATTAAAAGATCTAATATACAACCGTATTCATCATCATAGATTATATGTGTAAAACAAAGGCAAGATTGAAAACAAAATGATTCACTTTTTAGATTGATGCATAGATAGGATGGGTGGATTTGTGCTTGACAATTAGTTGCTTTATCAGTGGAATGTGAAATTTGACTGTAAATCATATTTATTTGTTTGTGCTTTGGTTTTGATGGTGTTTTCTAGATAGATGTTTTAGTCGACTTTGTTTGCTATAGGAGTAAATTAAATAAGTCATTACAAAACAAGTGTTTGTACTGTAGTAATTTGACTTTTTTGAGACCAATGCAGTTAAGAGCCTAAAAAGCCACTGAGTAGGTCGTATTTGATATTTCAAAAATGTTTTGATCATCCTTGAAATTAAAAGACTGCTTTTTTTAATCATGTTTTATGTTATATGAGTACTTGGGTAAATAGAATTTGTTCGTAGCAAACTGCTCCAATAATGTTTGTAACACGTTCTGATCTTACTGTTGAGGGAGAAGGTTCATTTGTACATATGTCATATTTTTTTCAGAAATTTACCTGAAAGTGAAATGATTAATTTTTATTTTCATGTTTAATAATTTAAATCAATTTAACATTGTCTAGTTTTGTTGATTAAGGTAGAACTATTTTAAAAATATAGTTATAGTCAAGCAAGGAAAAAAAGATGCTTTTCATTACCGTACTGATCTTTTACGAAGTCTTAGTAGAGTAAAGTTTCATTTGAATCATTCTTATGTTAAAGAAGACACCATCCGTCAAAATGAATATCAAGATAGTGCTGTATATACTCTGCAGCTTTTGTAACTGAGATACATTCTATTTGAAAAATTAACCTTGGTAGATGAACAATAGGCTTCAACCGACAGTACAACTTTCTTTAAGTATACGATGCGTTTTTAGTTCGTAATTAAAATTCTGAGAAGTGTTCCTTCATACAAATTATATTATACTAAGTCTTGCTCAGTACATTTTAATATGTTATTTTTGAGAATGCCTATAGAAATACTTATAAAAAAAGATATGACAATGTTTGCCATAGACATCAGATATCTAAATATAGGCAAACAATATTTGCCCTGAGACAATTTAACTGTCAATATGATATATATATATATATACACGTATATAACTGAATTAATCAACCAAGTTAAATTCTCTAAGTTTATATATTTAAAAACGTTTTTTTTTATTAAAAAACAGTGAAAATCGATTATTTATCAATTACAATTCGAAAATTGTATTCATTTTTTTTTAAGAAAAGATTTACAAAAATCAAAATTAATACATACAATTTCACAAATAGTTTTAGGAATTAAATAATTTTCTTTTTCAATAGAACTATTAGAAACTAGTTCAAACCTTGTTTATCATGTTTTTTTTTCAAATTAAGTTCAATAACAGTTAATATAACTCAACATTTCATACTGTTCAAAAGGGAAATCTCTAAAAAGATTCATTCAAGTTTACAAAGTCTTGTATAGATTTGTTTCATAATTATTAAAAATAAACTAAATTGAAATAACATGATATTAAATATTCGATTATCTTCTCTCAAAGATAAAAATTCTCGGATCTTTCAAATATTTGCAGACGCTTTATTTATAAGCCAACTTATGCAATGAATGAGTAAACAAAAACTAGTAACAATTTATTTCATATTCTTTATGATTAATTAGTGAACAGAATTTAGATAATTTCTAAAATGATTTTACATACTTTTCGGGTGCTGGTGTGAGTTTGCGGATGATGCGATTAAAGAAAACATCCGTACCCACGCCCACACCCTAGAATCTAGTCAATATCCATCATGATAATACCAATAGAAGAGTATTTTATCGGCTATCCTTTAACTGAGATTCATTCTCTTCGAAATTTTAAAGCGATGATGACAAAAATAATGGATTTAAAGTAACGCATTGTAATATACAAGGATGAGGGCATGTACACTTTTTTCAGATAAAGCAAATTCTTGTTTTACTTAAATAGTGCTAAAATATAGATTCAAATGACGCTAATCTTAAAACAGATAAAAAGGAAGCGGCACGTTTGTATGATTGGCCTATTGTATTCTATCATAACAGCTGTGACTTACTGGCCTTTTTCGATTAATTACGGATATTCAAAGGTGTGGTTGATGTAAGGGGGAAGGCGGATTTGGGTGTGTGGTGTGTATTATATTTAAGGAATACTACGACTATAGTTTCGGTCTTTCTCAAGGGTCAATCCTCAGGTGGTGTAAGCACTGCATAATTTTATAGATTAAGTTGAAAAAAGTTTTGTGAACTTCCCTCGTTTAATTTATAAATTTAAGACAAAGCAGAGATTTCTTAATTATAATACGGTATGTATTATAGCTAAGGATAATAAAAGATATTAGAGATTGAAAGCATCATACGACGCGTTTCGACCTTGCTTAAGGGTCTATCATCAGGCATGTCTACAATCTATTACTACATAAATCCAAAACTCTCTACATACACGAAGAAGTTGAGGACAATTCGTAATAAGCAAAGTCGAAACGCGTCGTGTGATGCTTTCAATCTCTAATACCTTTTATTATCTATAGATTGATTTCTGCCTTGACTGTAGTTATTATGTATTGATTCCAAAAAATTAATTTCCGATGTTTTTGAATCTTTTATACTAATAATCTTCATGCCACTTGAAAAGAATTGTTTCAGCAACATCGAAATACCTACTATTGTGGTAGCTATGAACACACCCACACCCACCCCAAACAATCGTAATCAAGGCAACTGTCATCATGTTCTATTTCTTTAGTTTATTAAACAAACAACATCACTCTTTATTTTTATATTTTCCACCTGTCTCTGTCAATATGGTTCAATACATACAGAAAAAAAAACAAAAAAAAAGAAAGAAAGAAAATGTTGATCTTAATTATACGTGTTTATATTTTATTGTCAATATACGATTCGAACGAAAGACTGTTTACCAGTTGCGGTTTTCGATGACCCACTGTTACCATAGTGAGAAGAAAAGTAGACTCGAATTCTTTTTTGGTCTTCGTATAATTTAACAATGAGTACGTGTAAAATATGAAAAGCACAAGCATATTGAAAATAAGAAAGAGCCATCTAAGTGATGTGATTTTAGCGGAAGAAAAAAACGAAGAGAAAAAATTCAGAAAGAGAGATGTGTGTTTTCATTTTTGGATCTAGGACGACAATTCAATATGATCATTGGCCAAAGCTGAATACAAATAACAGTAAATTAATATATCAATAAATATATATAAGATAAAAGATTTACCGATGCCAATCAGTATATAGTGATGGAGCTTGTTGTACTGAAGCTAAAGCAATAGACGCAATGTTTAATAATTTGAAGTGCTTTGTTCATATTTAAACTTACGTTTTCTTTGATCGCCAAATGTTGGCATGTATGAAGTCAATTTCGGACCGCGACCTATACAATATCATGATTTCATATTTTTGAATAAGAGTAAAGATTCTCTAGTGTTGAGAATGATTATTTTTCTTTTCTCTCATGTGTTACTTTAGTCTAGTCTTTAGTTCTTAAAAGAATTCTATGGTATGATTTCATAGGAAGTAAAGAAGAACGGATAATGTCTCAGTAAAAGTAAACTGAAGTTTTTTTTGTTTCACAAAGGAATTGAAATCTGATTTCTATACTTCGACGCTTATTTTTAGAACATGCTTCATAATAAAATACATACTGGCTGAATTACTATTGTTCGAAAGTTCTGAAAGCCAATTCATACTATCTCGACGTACTGTTTGTCGTGGATTAATACCTAAATAGGCAATGGCCATTGAAATTTGATTCTTAGTAAGAAGAAAAACGAAAACATACCTGGTTTATACCTTGAATTTCCCAAATAATATTGCTTAGCAGACGGTTTCGATGTTGAAAATGGTGGTTTAGTTTCGTTTTGATCTCGATTATTATTATTTGTATTTGAAAAAAATTCATCTTGATTTAGACGCATTGGTGGTTTACTAATTACATTGGTCGGTACTTTTGATGGATTTGTTTTTTTTGCTAAAACTTCATCATTTAACCAATCTGGCAAGCTGTCTCTTCTTGGTGATGCAGAGAAATCTTTCGCCGGTGGCAATGAAGGCATAAACTTCGACGATTGTTGAGGTTGCATTGAGCGTCCTTGTAATATAGCATCGATATCGAGTGATTGATCAACGGCTGCTTTAGGTGGTTGCTTTAAATTTGATGAACGATTTTCAGGGTAATTACTTGAGCTTGGAAATAGAGAATTATTTCCTTTTCGATTGTCCAATGGTTTTGTGTCAAATTTTGGCAATGGTGGTGCAGGTAATTTACTTTGTGGTTGAGGATTATCAAATGGAAATCCACTATTTGGTTTATTGAATTTTTGTGGTTGATAATTAGTATTTTCCTTGACATTTGGTTTACTTGGTAGTTCAAATTCTTTAAGTAATTTGTCTAAATCACGTATATCATCTGGACTGCCGGGAGTTTTGTCCTAGGAAAAATTTAATTATTTTGTATTTCAGGTTTGTTTTGTATTTAAAAACAAATTCAATTACTCCATCAGTTTGCCAATCATCTCTAAAAATTTGTTTGGATTCTCGTGATTGAGCTGATGTTGGTTCATTGATGACCGAGACATTTGCACTTGATGTTCCCTTTAAATCTTGACTTACTTTAAAGTATGGATGTTTTAAGCACTAAAACAAATCAACATTGTTAGCATCATTTTTCCAAGAACAGAAATATTCAATACGATTGAATTGAGGGTTCCAGTTACGGTAAGATTATTCGAGTTGATCTATTTTGGGACATATGTGTCGGTCAATTAACTGTTTGTAGATAATTGAAAAAATGATACTTCCGTTTCAGAGTTTGAACATAGAATATTAAAGTTTTACGATATCTAATCAACTCTAGTCTAATTTTTTAGAGCTTCTCAACTATTTGACGAACAGACACACCATGGTTATTCCTAAACCAATGATTCACTTCACATCCATAGTACTAGAGTATGTATGAAAACGACTGTTATTTACGTGAGTTCTCTAATTTTTACAAAACTCTAGAGGGGCGAAATAAATTTCACTTTACTTGTACAGCAGTTGGTCGTCGTTTGGGCTCCCAAAAAAGTGTTGCTCCAATAACATCTATTCCATCATTATTGGAACTATGAATAATTTTTTTCAAATCTGTTTTGGCACATTGTGGCCAACGGAATGATAGTTTCGCTGCTAACATATAACCTTCAGGCCATTCTTCCTAGAAGAAAAAACTATGTATATAAAACAAATTAGATTTAATGAGTGGTGTCACATATCCAACATTTTGGAGATGCGGTCATTCACCACTAGAGATGTTAGATCTTTTTTAGAGATGCGCATCCCCACACCCGCATCTCTCGCGGTAAATGTGGTGGCATCTCCAAAATGTTGAATATGTGACACTGCTGGATTTAATAGAAAGAAAGTCACTTTATTTGGTGTTCCCATAACAGCACAAACTTTAAACATTTGATCTATTTCACTACTGCCAGGAAATAATGGTCTTAATGTATATAATTCAGCAGCGATGCAACCAACTAAAATAATTGATTTAAATTGAAAATGTTATGATAAAAATTTCATCTTACCTGCCCACATATCAATAGGAGATGTGTACGATGTAGAACGCAGTAATACCTCGGGAGCACGATACCATCTGGTAGATACACTACATGTAAAACATAGATTTATAGTTTTTTGTTTAAATTGAATGTTACTTACTAATCAGTATAAGGTGGTCTTGAGCGAAGCTCACGAGCTAGACCAAAATCAGCTATTTTAATTAATTCAACACCTTTGCACAAGATATTTTCAGGTTTCAAGTCACGGTGAAAAAATCCTAAAAGATATTTAAACAACAATGAAATGTTGCTTGAAAATATAATAAACAACAATAAAATTTGAAACTAGCACTCAACACAGAGCACTGCTAAGTTTTTTTTTCGATATCTTAATTGTAAGAAACCTTATAAATGCTGTTTATTTTTCATAAATATAATATTGCTATGAAGTAATAATAGAAATATCGATGATTAAAGCAGTTAGACTAAGAATTTGACAATATTCGATGGACAATTTGATAATAAATGAAAAATCATTCATGTTTCATCTTCATATAAAATTGATTATAATACGCACAAAATGACTTTCGAATCTAATCAAAATCTATTTGTTGATCAAAAATTATTGTTATGCAATCTGTTCTCTTGAATAAAAACGTAATTTATAACAACATGTATTAAAGCTCTTCAGTCAATCCGCAAGTATCTCACTCATCGATGTTGAACTGCTCGGATTATCTTACTTAACAGCTTAGTGTGATAGCAACGATGAAGTTTACACGTCCGTAAGATATAGGGATGCAACGGTGACGGTGTATCACCGGTTATATCGGTAACCGGTCGTACTAAACTAGCTCTCCCAGGACGAACAATCCGATAGTCGGATCCAAGCGGACAATTATCGGATTTTATCGGATCCGATGGGAATTTGTCGGAAGTTGGCGAAATCCTTGGTATTGGATCCCGACAGGAAGTTGTCGGATGTCGGAAAATGCCTGGATGACCCGAATACCGTCGGAACCCTAAAAATCCGACATCCGACAACTTCCTGTCGGAATCCAATACCAAGGATTCCGACGACTTCCGACGCATTCCCATCGGATCCGATGGGGTGAGTTCGACCTGGGCTGATTGGAACTAGTTGCTAATGGCAACAATTAGTTTTGGTCTCCCATGGTTTCAACAGCACGTTGGCTACCACAAATGTAATTATTCAAAGTCTGTTAGCGTTAATGTCGGATCACGCTAACGCTAGACGATGGTTTAGATGCGCTTTCTAGTATAACGGGAGTACATCTGCCCGGATAGCGGAAGGTATGGGTTCGATTCCCATGAAGGTCATCTTTTTCATCGTTCTGTCACATAACATCAGTGACACTGCTTGTCTCTTTCGTTCTATACATATTAGAGCCTAACAAAGTCAAAATTTTAATTTGAGGATATATTAATGGCACTGGCCATTTCTCTTTTTTTAGATATCTTCTTAATAATTGCTGATAGTGGAGCTGATGTACAGGCGATTTAACTGCATTGAGTACTCACTTGTAGATGTTATATACGCATATATGCACTCATAGTTGAATTAGTACCTACCATTAATGGACTTGCACTTTTATGCTAAGGATGATCGTGTTGCACAACCATTCTGAATTTCAATGTCGATAAAGAATTTAAGTTGTTACAAAACCATTAAAGGTTAATACTATACAAGATTATCAGTACTCTGATTCTCTTATTCCATGTTGTAGTTTTCATACGACTCCAAATAAGTCAGAATATATATTTAAAAGATCGCTAGTTTTTAGTTTTAAAGTTTCTTGTTTAATATTGTCTAGATAATTTATACATGGGAATTGAAGTTTAAAGTTGCTGAAAACTGTATATAATTTGAGTATCCGAACTGGAAATAGTACTGTACGTGTTTATCGAAATGAAAAAATATCTTGAAAAGCGTACACATATTCATGTTTTAACAGTGTTTATGTTATTATTCAACTTAAACAATTTTCAAACACATACTATGTGAAAAATACCCTTTTTAAAGAGTCAGAGTAAAATTGACATGAAAGCAGAGTAATAGATCAAGTAAATAATTAAAGCTAGCATCGGGAAGAGTACTAGTCATCGATGAATTTAAACACTGAAAATTTCAGTTATATCGCATTACATAACTATAAAAACTAATTTTCATTTACAAAAATATCATTTACATCTGTGCTTTGTGTCAGCAACACAATCTGTCACACATTCAGATGGACAGGTTACCGATAGGACCAGTTTATCGCCACCGTTGCATCCCTAGTAAGATATATGAATCGGTAATATATTCATTCGGGGGGGGGGGACTCCTTGCGATTTATATTTGTAGATAAAACTACAGAGTTGACGATGATGAAATATGTTTTGTTTTCTCAAAAGTAAAGTGTTTTATGCTTTGATAACAAAACAAAAGCAAATGGCCTATAAATGCTTAACATGGCCTCAAGTTTGGATGATGCTACTGGTATCTCACATCTACTAATTTTTGTCAAAACTTATTCTAAGAATACGACATAAATTAGTAAATATTCATTTACGAAGTAATGTTTCAGCCAGCGGAGTACTTTCATGAGATCCCATAGCATTCTATTAATAGATTAACTTATTTGCCAGACACTTAGTAGTGTTTAAGTAGTTTGAGCTCAGTGTATTTACTAGGATAAAATTGCGTTATTCAACATCCATAAGTTTAGCCGATTTATTTTTGCAAGACTTTCTACTCCAGGTCGGCCGAACATGACTATTTTTTGATTTTTCAATACAAAAATATAGTTCAAGGTTATTGTTGATTAGTCTAACTTATTCAGAGTTATGAAGAAGACTCTTCTGTTGAAACATAATCATAAATATCTCTAAAATTCTCTCGAATATAAATTTAAAAATCTCTTACCTAGTTTATGCATGTAAGCTAATCCTTGAAGAAGCTGAAAAATAACATTACGAACATTGGTTTCAGGAAATAGTCGATCTCTATAAAAAAAATTCTATAAATTTAATCATAAATCCAATAAAAATAGTTACCGTTTTTTCATTAATTCATAAAGATTTTCATTCATATACTAATGCAAATAAAATTATTTATGATACGAAATTCCATGTAAAAAAGAATTTACTTCAAAAACCATATATAAATTATTGTCTTCTCGAATAACTTCTTTTAATTTAATAATATTAGCATGACGAATTTTTTGTAAAGCCTATTACAGAACAAAAAGTAAATTCTATAATTTTTAATAAATAATCAAATTCATTTTTTACTTTAACTTCTCGTAAGTCCATACATTCTTGCCATGAATCTAGAAATTAACATAGAAATTTTTCTCAGATAAAATTGCATGTCAACTTACAATATTTCTTTTTCATTCTAAAAACAAAATAACATAAGTATAACTAGATATGTTTTTGTTCTTTTTTTTTTACCGTTTTATAGCAACTTTTTCTTGTGGGGAATCTTTAACTTGACCAAGTAATACACTTCCATATGTACCATCACCAAGTTGTTTAACTATTTTATATTTTTCCATATTAGCAAACAATATTTATAATACTAAACTTTTTGTTTAAAAAAATAAAAAAGATTCTCTAGATAAATAATCAAAACTATCATATATTAGTTCATGCAAGAATGTTCTGTTCATCTGAAACAGAAAAAAAAAGAATTAATCGCATTAATAAAGTAGAAAACACTGTGTGTACATTGATCTAGCTTTCTAAATTATCTGTCATAAACTGAAGACAACTTCATTATTGACGTCGTTACCTAAACTCTACCTTTCTGGCTATTGAACTCTAAAGAAATACAAAATATAAAATAATCATTTACACGCCGACGTACGACATCTGTAGGATTAACATCCGCAAATATACATGTTAGAAAAAGAACGATAGCTGTTTTTTTATTTCGTATTATCTTTGTTTTTGAAATACAATACTTAACAAATAACAAGCATATATAGCTTACAATTTGTAAGCAAGAAACATATTCTTTGAAAAGTTATTGGTATGTATTGACACTTACATATTGATTTAGGTAAATAGAGAAACTTGTTAAGTTTTTCTAAAAATTGTGAGTTGACGCTATAGTATTTATTTTGAACAAAAACAAATACAATAACAATAACAACATCACAATAACCTTAATATCCTTTAATGTATGTTGTCAGTTAAACGAATTAGAATCTGGAGTATCACTGATTTTAACATACACCAAGTGCATGGCATGAAAAACTCTCTTAAACAGAGTGAATTATTCACTTCTAGCAAAAGATTGCACTCATCACCCACGGAATGATGATTTTCAATATTCATTTGAAATATTGAACCGGATTTTGAACATAATATTGAGAGTACCCTATATGATGAGTATAATGCAAATAGATAAATGGCTTTATGGAGAAAAAAAAATTCATTGAATACTGATCTAATTTTCTGTATATATAAAATCATAGTTCAAAATAAATCTAAGAACAAGATGCTCTACAAAATCTAGAAGTCTGAAAGTTTACTTAAAATTCCTTAGAATATATATACATTGTGTCTAAGTGCTTGATCTCACTATTCTAGTAACATTCATGAAAAATACAGTTCATTGAACCGTACACTAATGCGATCGAGTTAAAAGAATAGAGTGTCACATCATGTTATAAATATGCTACTTAATATTTCGCCATGTTGTTAAAACTTATTTTTGAATTTAAAATGATGAATGTGTACCGTGAAAGAACTATTCTTTTTGGCATACATGATCATCACAAATGAGTTAGACGATGCTAAATATTGATCCAATATATAGATTGTCAGCTATCAATCATGCCAAAATCCTATTCGACTGAATCTTAATTTTTAAAGTATTAAAATTTTCATGAATATTTTCTATTCTTTCAGTTGGTTATAAGATTCCTGATAGATATTCTTTATCATATTTAATGTAACTATCTATTTAATCTATTATTATAGAAATACACGAGAGTTTTCTTGTTGGCATACTTGGAAAATTGGATTTTGAAGTAGTTCTTAAGTGTCTAGTGCTTATATATATTCTACAATATTACCAGTTATTGTTTTTTAATCATAGCAAATAACTTTCTAACCAAAATAGATAAGAAACTCTTCAGACAACAAAATTTTATGAAGGAAAAAAAAATATATATATTATTTTTTGTAGAATATTATTCATGATCAATACTATCTACTGTGTCGTTCTTTTCGGTGTCATGGACAATAAACAAATTTATTCTTTGTAACAAGAAAAAACATGTATGACATTATTGATCGATGAGTTTTTAATTTCTATTTAATGTACAATTTTAAAGTCATTCAATTTTCTCTATTTAATTCTAGTATGTGCTCGTTTTCTTTGTTATGCTCGATTGAAAATGCAAGTCATGTGGTCAACATCCTGTCCTATTCACTTGTCAATCTTTCTTTCAGTTCATTCGTACGTGTTTATTGACAAAACATAGAACAGACGGTCACTTTTCTTTTCTTGCTTTTACACTATCTATTCGGTCAAGTATTTCACAAAAGATAGTCTTCGTTCATTTAATAGATGCTTTTTGTAGCCGGAAGCTTTCTCTTTTTTTTTGACTGATGATAGCAAGTTACCGACCAGCATAACGAATTTATGCTTATCATACTTAATCGCATGATTAAATATGCATGAGAAATTTAACAAAGATTTCTCAAAAAAAATAGAATAATTCATAGAAGCAAAAAGAAAAACCTAATTATAATAAACAAAAGCGAAGAAAAGTCAACGCATTCATGAAAACAAAAGCAATGATTAAATGATTTTAAATTATATTTGAATGATCATTTCTTAAGATGCAAAATAAAACAGAATAGTGAAAGGGCGTTTTCTCATCAAATTAGCATCTATTTCTTCCATATTTTAATAATGATCAGGACGGTTCAGTCTCTTAAGTATATTCTTCTCTCGTCATATGCACTTGTACAAAAAAATATATAGAGAGGCTACTTCGACATCGTTCTGAATACTTAGAGTGTTCTTCAAGCGATTACCTTTTCAATACATGAATTTATGCTCGCGTCTCTCACCCTCGAATTCTCACTAGAGGGAGTTTTTATTCTTATTAATGAATGAAAATCTTTCACACAAGAGGAAAGAAACACAAATGATGACAATCATTGAGACAGGCGGTAGGTGTTCAAACGCAAACATGTGTCGCCGTATCTGTCTGATACATGAACACGCAAAGGCAACAACAAAAACAGCCATAATCATAAGAATACATGAAAAGAAAAAACGAACTTCAATGAATGTTAATTGTCAAGTTTACTGCACTATTAAATAAGCCATGATATTAATGAAAGTTTTCGATGACATAAGCGCTCAACAAACAAAACATGAATTTTTTATGCATATTATTGTGCATTTAATTCAATATGCCCAAAGGGCATACATACATTATTCGATCTACTTGAACATCCATTTGGAGTACAGAGAGATCCTTGAAAGAATGATCAATTACTAATTCGATCAGTGCATTACTTTAGATGTTTATTTGTCATTAGAGACTTGTTTTTTTTTCTCAAGACATCTATACACAGTATTATATAAGACTAAAGAAAAACAATGTAGCTATATGTAGTGATGCATAAAATAAAATTGGCATAGGATTCTTTTATTTTTGATCAATGTGTGAAAGTTGTCTTGAACTTATCAGTCAGTGATCAACTTGAGACTCGTTTAATGCTTGAATAGTTGTTTTTGAAATTAAAACTAACAACAATAAACTATGTACGTATGTTGTAGGTCGTGTTTCACTATCGATGTCGATTGAGAATGAATATAATTATTATTCGATAGATAGCATTGAAAAGAAAAGCAAGGTTTTTTTTTCTCTTGTTTCTAAATCAAGTCTCATTACTGAAAATAAAAATAATATCCCACAGAGATTTTTAATTACAGAAAAATAAAATAAATAGTTTTATTTTATTGTTTTTACATTTGCAAATCCTCGATGTTCACATCTGTATTGCTGACCATCAATTGACACGTGTGTATACTGGATAAGAAGGGGGACGATGGGAATCATAGAAAAAGAAAAGTATCGTTTTTCTCCTCTCTCTCTCTCTCTCTCTCGTTCAATCAACAAGAGCAATGCTCCATAGAGAAAGAGAAAGAGAAAGAAAAATGGATGAGAGAGAGAGAGAGAGAAAAAATAAACCCATAATTCACAAGAATCGATTGACTACTATACAGTTGTAATTCAATTTTGTCATCCTAAGAAATTACAACATATAACTATTATCGAGTAAGTTTTGAAGCTCATCATCGATGTGATGTGTGCGTGCAAATGTTCATGTGTCAGATTGTCTCTTTCTTTTTTTTCTTCTTCTTTTTAATCAATCTCTCATCATCATTTGATAACAGTAATAATAGAAAAAAGGAACTGATTACATCATAAAATGACTAGTGGGCGCCAGAAGGTTGAATTTTTGTGATCGACTTTCACATGTGCATTTATCTAGTTTTCTGGTTTATATCTGAAGGTTAGAACAAAGGTGAAAAGATTGACTGGTCGGTCATTAGAAGGGTGTTTGTATGTATACATAAATGACCTTTTCCAGTTCTCGCTATATATGTATATTATTCCTCTTCCGTTTTCGTCTTTCTAAATAATCCCTTAGGAAAAAAAAATATTCTATCAAAATGAACAGTCATCAATTTAGCTCAGAAATTTACAAGTATACATTTATATGATAGCCAGATCATCATCATCATGGTCGACGACAAGAAAAAAATAACAATAGATATGAAGTTCATTAATGATCTCGCTAGTATTCATCACATGAAATACGGCCATCAGTGAACTATTTTAGCAAAGCAAAACAAAATAAAATGAAATATTTGTATTTAATCTTTATATCATGATCGTCAATGATATTATATAATATATATTTCTATTGTAGTATATGTCAAACATTCATTCAGAAATAGACTAGTACCTATCAGTAACGATTAGATAGATAGAATGTTACACTTGATGTGTGCACTTCTTTTTCCTCTTTTTTTTTTGTTCTTCTTCATCATCAGAAACAAAACAACAACAACAACAAACTATCACTCGACGCGCTAATCGGTTTTCGATGACATATAGACCATACTATAAGACATAGACAGACAGTAGCTAGTCAATCGGTAATCTTTTACGATTAATCCAATCGGGTGCCGGAAGGGTCAGACGAACACACGCTCAATTGCATAAGACAATACAGAAGATGCATACTGGCATAGTTTCCTTTTGTTCATCACAAAAATAATATGTACAGTTGTCAATCAAATAATAGAAAATGATTAGGAAACAATTAGGTGCTTTTCTTTAGTATTTATGTAAGTAGGAAAACGTCGTTTAATTTTAATTGAATGATCTGCATGAAATAATTTCTTTTCTATTGTCGACGTTGATAGCCGTTAGAATAGGAAAAGTTCTATTGTAACGTGATCGATTATATCTGTTTTTGCTAAATTATTTTTTTATTGTTGCTCATTATCTTCTGCCAATACACTCGTTTACTTTACTGATTGTCGGCAAAGTGTCTTTAGATTTCAGCATCTTATCTAGAAAAAATAACTGAAGAATTTTCATATCTTTTTTTTTCTTCTTTTTGATAACAATCTGTTCTCGTACTGAACGTTAGAAACTATGTGAAATTGATATCATTGATATACAGATGTTCATTGTCGCGGTCTGATTATTTAACTGGCACTACTCGTTTTACTATATATTATGGGACAATGCCACTTTCCCTTGTCTTAATCGAATCAAATATCAAATCAAATAGTTTGAACTGGAGAAACTTCTATAGAGGTTTATTTTATTTTCTTCGTCTTCTTCTCTTATTGATAGTATTCGTCGATAGAAAACGAACGGATCTCATCAGTTGTATTTATATATATATATACTTATTCATTCATTCATTTGTTCATTCATCGGATGGAAGAACAATGAATGAACGGCATTCGATTTGACGTGTGTACAATCTAAGCGTACTTATCGCGTTCTTTTCTTCTATTACCATCATTGGATTCATTAACTTGCACGAACTCTTGAGAAAAAGTAAGTTCATAAAAAGTAATAGAAAAAATTTATATTAGTTAGATTTCCTTCCGTTTAACGATTAAGTTCTACGTTTTTTTAATCAACTTGATAACATTATGTTACTCGGTTACCGATACGTCCCAAGTAGTGATTATATGTTAATCCATGAATAAGTATATATGTGACGCAAAAATTAAAAAGCATTAAACATGCCGATTAGTTCTTTGATGAAGAGCTAAATCTTATCCTATTGTTGTTCTTTATTTGTCAGGAGTCGTCGTTAGAAGATTATATAAGCAGATAAAATATAGAGAGAGAAAACAAAAAGCGTAGAGTTTACACTTGTAAGACATCTACGTCGGGCCAAACAAAATGATAAGAACAATTGAGACGAAGACAAGCGTCAAAATATCAACAATAGATCAGCATTATCATTCTAAATATATTCGATCTATACATTGGTATGGGTTAAAGTCGAGGTCTTTTTCTTTTTGTATTTTATAAGTGTCAGTTTACATTCCATATGGATTGAAAGTAAGTTTGTTTACTTTTCGATTCGAGCTATATGATCAAAAAGGAAAATGCTAAATTGATTTAGCTTTTGTGTTATCCATAAGGGAAGATTTAGATATCGAATGTATTTCAAAGGAAGTTTGTCTATGTGCTTATTTATCTATTGACAAAATAGATAAATATAGTTGAGTAATCGAATGCACACACATATATATACACATCTGTTTCTAACGCCGAACACAACTCTCTTTTTTTTTTGATATAAATATGTAGAAAACAAATATTAGAAGACAGTTGAAAATGACAAAAAACATCTTGTCATTTCTTATGTTCTTGAGGTAAAAAGAAATATTTGATGGGCAACAGATCGTTTAAGCAAGTTGTTGAATCGGTGTTAATTAGTATCTTTAGTGTGCAACATATTTTTGTTTTGAAAGTATGTTATAGTAAGAACGTGCTTAGAATCATAATGAGCAGATGATCATAAGTATGTATATACATATATTTATATATACAATTAGAAGAAAATAGTCTCCAAGTATGAAGGTTATTCATTCTTTATTGTACCTTCAAATCTCATCTAATGAGCCTTTTGCTGTTTCACACGTCATCAAAAAATCTATAATGGTTGCAAACTATAGAGGCAATTGATAATGAGACAATATTCGTCGTCTGAACGAATATTGCACAGAAGAAAGGACAATTGTCGACCTCCTATGTCTCCCCTTTTTTAACGGGTGCTATTAGTGAGTGAAATATAAAAAAATAATAATTAAAACTTATAACAATGACAGAAGAAAGAAAACTTGAAAGCGAAGTAGTCCCATAGTCGATACAGATTGTGCGTAACATTGACAAAGAAATAGGCAATATAGGTATATATATAAAATAGTGAACGATAGACATTAAACACGCTGAACGATCTCGCAGAAAGAAGGGAGGAAAAAAAGCTATGCTCATGAGTGAAGACGTATAATAATAGTTGATGAAAAACCTATTAAAATCAAGGACTATGTCGAACGAAAAGAAAAGAAAAAGCGACGACGAATAGTAGCTGACCGACAAGGTGGGTTATTGATTATTCTCCTATTTCGAAGACATGAAGATGACGCCTATATGTACTATAATTTTCTATCTTATTGCTTTGTTTTGTTTCTATATCGTCTTATTAAATCGAAACTGACCGACTTTATTTTATTTTCTATATCTGTAAGTATCCGATGACTTAGAAGTCTGGACAATGTGGGATTAAAGATTTAATTCGATTAGAATAGAGCCATTGGTTATTCATCTTCTCACATTGCGTCTCTATTGGAAAAATCTACATTTGACTAGACATTAGAGTCGTGTGTGAATGCATGTTAATTTCTATTACCATGATTATTAAAAGGAAATGAAAAGAAATGAATGAATGACTAACACCATTTGCAGTTCTCACTCGCCTACACACACACACACACACACACACATCTATACATATATATTCAAATATAAACATAGATCATTATATGTCATCATTAACGGAAATGACTTCTTCTATTGAATGACAATAGAGGTAAGTAAAGAGTATGCATCTATGAAAAGAAACATACGTTTCGAATTAATTCACGAGACGCATGTAGTGATAATGAAAACTGTATTATTTCTCTCGAGTACAATTATTGTCGAGTTCGATTAACATGATGCAACCTTTACTTAAAATGGCCACTCTAGTTATTCACATTGCTCTACATGGCAGGTACTTCTCAGTGATTGACTATGAGTGGTCTTCGTCTATATACTTGTGTATAACAGCAGGAGAGAAAGACAATACACGTAAATATTTGACGTTAACAATCTCCTTGTGAGTTACAATACGAAAGAGAAAAGGAGAACCTTCAGCACTGATTAACGTAAAATCACCCTTTTGTTATGTTCTAATCTTTAGACATAACAAAATGACTAATTATAATTGGACAAATTTCGACAAAAGTCGAGGTCGTTTACATTTGTATCTGTCGTATATTTTTTTGTTTAGAATGGGCCTCTGTCAATCATATGGAAATGTCTATGCGTAACGGCTCAGTAGTTAGAAAACGAAACAGTATATTATATAAAGAAAACCAGAAATCGCACACCTGCTAAGTAGAACAACAATAATAACAGTGATCAGCAATCTTCTCTTCGTCTTCATTTTCTCCGTTGAATCGAACGCCATCAACATCAAGATGAATTTAGTTGATTTCCAGCTGTTCCTTCTTCCTCTTTCTCTTCGTTTTCCCCCGAGAAAGAATAAAGATGCTTCTTCTTCTGCTTCTTCTCCAATTTCTACACACGTAATGACATTCGGAATGTATATGTATATCTGCTCGCACTCTTTGCATTTTCACACTAAAGTGCCATCATTAGTCGACACATTCTTCTACAGAAGAATATAAGAAAATCGCTTGACCACGAGTGTGAAGATGTCATTCACAAAGATTTATCTATCATTCATTCATTTTCTTACTTGCTAAAAAATATATAATTGACCGCTTTCTTCTTCTTCTTCTTCTTCTACGTATTAATTAGAAAAGAAAACAGTGTATTTTCGTCTCAATGAATTTATGCTTATCTATCGAACTGCATATATGATGTAATCATTTGCTGACCGATTATTCACTTTGATGGACATCGCGCATTCATTCAGGCGCCTCTCCTTACGTATATAGCCACAGAATGAATTATTTATTACCGCTCTAATTGAATATAATCACAACTTGCGCATGCATCTAGAATTTAACCAAGGTACTGTCATTTCATATTTCCACAACAATCGTTCTGTGACGAGTCTCATGAGAATAGAGTAATAAGATCAGTAATAAGTGTTCGGTCTTGTCATCAAGACTTCGAGTGTCAAAATCCATCTATCTTTAATACAAATAAGCACTCTTAACAACGATGACTTATTTCATAATCACTAGCGAATACGTAACTCTAATACAAAGAAGAAAAAACGAGAAAACGAGCGCGGAGAAGAAGGAAGAGAGAGAGAGAGAGAGAAATGAATAGAACATGACAAGATTAAATATATTACTACAAACATCCTTATTGAGAGAGAAAAAAGATTGAGACCTTGATCAATCAGAATATTTCTAGTTTTGATTAACGATATATTTCGATGATTTTTAGATAATCATGTTTATTCGATATGTTTATTATACATTAATTTTAACTTTTATCAAACAAATCTTTTCCTGTCCTATACCATTTAATATTCAGTCAAAATGTCGCTGTGCTATTACTGAAACAGGCCGTGTTTATATTTATTGTGCCAGAAAACAATTAACAGTAGTACCTAATTTTGATAACAGTAAGTTAATAATAATAATTGTTATTGTTGTTATTATGAAATTTATTGACTTGCTTTTTTTTCTTCTTCTTCTTCTCGTCTTAAGGCAATATCATTTTTGATGAACTTGTTTTATCCGGTAATCGAATATCTATTGTACAAAAAAATGCATTTAATGGTTTAAAATTACGTAAACTTGAATTACAATCGAATCCATTAGAAATTATTGACAACAACGCATTTATTGATTTAGCTAATTATTTAGAAGAGTTTATTCTATCAACAACTGTTATTACATCACAATTAACAACTCGTACATTTCTACAAATACTTTCTGAATTACCCAATCTAAAACGTTTATCAATACGTTTATTCAATTTATCGAATTCATTAAACACTGCAAACAATACAAATTTAGTACTAAGAAAATTAACTCAACTCTCTTTGCAATCATGTTCACTTACGGAAATTAACGATATAGAAATATTTGCTAATTTATTTCCAAATTTAGAACGATTAGATTTATCCGAAAATCGTTTAGAATATTTCAATATTCCATTGATATCATCGTTGAAAAAATTAAAAGTTTTTATATTAAGCAAAAATAAAATTCGTCATTTAAATATTCATCCATCATTATCAACAATGACTCTTAATCCATCAAATTCATTAATTGAACTTGATCTATCATATAATGGTTAGTATAAATTTAAAAATTGAATACTAAAAAACAACAAACGATATATATTTTCGAGTCATATATTATTACGTTGATAACTAGAGATCATAAGCTAAACTATAAAAGGCAAACATATTTCCTAAGATAGAAAGTAATATAAAATTAGTTCAAGATCTTTTTTGAGCTTAACGTCTGACTTTCTGTTAATATCTGTGATGAAGGTCATAAAAATATGATTAATCATCGAATGACAATTTATTTATGTCAATCTACATTCATGTTTCATGCAATTTTGTAAGACAACATGCAAAAAAAAACTTGGAATGTATCAATAATATGCCATACTCGAGAATTTACTTAATTGTTTTCTAAACAAAATAATTATGGGTTTTCTCGCTTTGGAATCCAGATAGAAGATTATTTCATAGGATGATCAATCTTAGTCCGATAGTTTTGACAACAATCTGTTAAAGCTCTGTCATCCGCAGGAAGTTCAGTCTTTTGTATTGGAATAGTCTCGAGCGTTGCTTCTAATTATTCTCGCGGCAGACTCCTTCAAGAATGCGCATGCGACTTGAAAAACTTTGATTGAATGTTGTTGTAAACTCGACCTTGAGTATACTATCGGATGTTTTCATCTCATTGATTTCAATGTCGAAAAAATAGTAAAAAGATTTCAAGAAGAGAGTCGTGATCTCATCGGTTGTTATCGTTTTAGACATATATTTGTTAAATTAACGTTGTCTACTAGGCGTCTATTTCTGGCTATCGAAGAAGATCCTGTTAGTTGATGTCCTCCGACTTTAATCTGATGCGAGCATGTGTTTATGTACGCATATCCGATAAGTATATCGTAGCTATGATTCTAAGTAGTCCTATGAGAAATTCTCATCCTCGAGTGCAATTTTTGCTGTATTTATCTAGTTCAGAATAATCCAGGTATGCAGAAAGTTTTTCAATAAACTGATAGGATCTATTTATTTATACTGATATAGCTGCCAAGTATCTAGAAGTAGTTTTGTCTATGATTATCTCTATAGTAGTATTGAAATTATCATAATACTAATTGCAGTATCACACATAGAGTCAATATTATCAGTAATTCATGAAAATTATTTACGGATTGATTCCAAAACGATCAGATACAATTATAGATTGTCCACTCTCAAGGAACTGATAAGAACATTCTGTTATTTTATTTCTTCATGTAGGTATTGAAACAATCAATGAAAACATATTTGAACTAGTCTCATCTCAACTTGAAATATTAAATTTACGAAATAATGAACTATTAACGGAAAAACAGTTAACATTTTTAATTCATTTAAGTCGCTTACGTGAATTTTATTTGGATTATAACCGGTTGGAGTCAATAAATCAAGTAAATTTTCCAGCAAGTCTAAAAATATTATCATTGAAAAATAATCATTTAAATCAAATTGATTTTTCAATCTTAATGCATCTTGAAAATTTGGAAAAATTATTTCTATCATCCAATAAATTAACGAAATTATTCTTGAAAATAAAAAATCTTTTTCCATCATTAGAAATTCTCGAACTTGATCGCAATCATTTATCTTTTATTTCGTCTATAAATGCACCAAAATTAAAACAATTAAATTTAGATGGAAATTATTTAGGAAGAAAAATTGATAAGAAAATCTTTTCAAATTTACCATCACTTGAAAAAGTTCATTTACGTGATAACCAAATTGAATCTATCGATAATAATTCATTTCATAATTCACGTTTACAGCTATTAGATTTAAGAAACAATAGCTTAAAAACGTTTCCTTTACTAACAAAAATCAATGAAACCTTACAAACTCTATTTCTTCGACGTAATCTAATATGTACAATAGATCAATACTTCTTGAATTTCTATCAAAATCTCCAAACGCTCGAACTTGATCAAAACCCGTTACATTGTGATTGTCGAATGAAAAAAGACTTCAAACAAATGAAAGTAACTGGCCAATGCCAATCACCACCAGAACGACGAAATATGAATTTAAATGAATTACCAAATGAACAGTTTACCTGTAGTATGTTGACGACACCCCAGTGTTCATATGTCACAAAAACAACTCTTGATAATGAAAAAGATATAACAACGACCAAAACGACAACAACAACAACAACAGCTACGATAGCAACTACAATAAAAAGTACTGCAATGAATATGTAAGTGTGAAAAGTCCTACTAAACTATATAGTTTAAATTATTTATCTTCTTTAACTAAATGATTTTTTAATTGCTATAAAATATTGTTGTAATAGTTTTTTTATTGGAAGTAGCTTAGACAAAAATAATGCCATATACAACGTTCTCTTATTGAAACGGTTCCACTAATTTTTATCTGAACCGGACCAGATAGGAATATTTTTCATTGTATTTGTTTTGTAACGAGATGAAAAATTCATTTATTCCGTTTGTTGAAAATAAAATTGTACATCTGTATGTTAAACAAAAAATTTCTTTCTATAAATCTTAAAATACTGAAACCCCATTAGATCAGAATTCGGACAATATCTTGGGTGCACCAGTAGCACTATTGACAATAGTTGAACTAGATTTGTGATATAAAAAAAGCTATTCTCAGTAGAAAGAGTGTTTTCATATCTTTCTTATTAAACAAAAATATGCAGCACATGGACGTGATTAATGAAGTAGAATAGGATCTTAAGATTCTCAAAGAAATACACTGCGTGAAAGATAATATTCGCGAAAAATGAACTTTATAATTACTTAGAAGCTTTTCAATAACCACTACATTTAACAAATTAAAAAATTTGTAGAATCAACTTTTTAAATCCTTCCCTTAGTAAAAGATCTTGAATTTCGTGTGTACAAATGTGTTAAAAGAGTTTTCTACTGTGCTGTTTAAATTTTCCATGAGTTTTTATTTAACAAAATATTTTAAAAATTCATCTATATTAAACTAGTGTTTTTAGAGTTGAAAAACTTGTCAACAATATCGATGAACGACAAAACTCTTTCGCAACTACGTCAATCGATAATATGTCATTCGAATCTATTCGAATAGCAAACTTAATGATAACGTCAAATATAGATAAAAATCAATTATTAATTCAATGGCAAATAATTCCTTCGGTAATCGATGAAAATTTTAATGATGACTATCGTCGAACATATTTAAAACATCATGATATAAGTGGTTTTAGAATAAGTTCAAATTCTCCGATATATAAAATGAGCGAATTACTTGATATTTTGCAACGAAATTATACATTGGAACATGTACAACATGGTGAAATATGTCTTTATCTTCTTCGTAAAATCAATTATGAAAAAGTTTGTAAACAATTACAATTTACATCTACACAAACATTGAAATCATCATTTATTATCGATCCAAATGAAAAACAACAACAGCAACAGCAGCAATCATGGTATAAAAATGAACCAGCAAAAAGTATTCTTATTGGATCATTGTTTGGTATTCTCTTTGTACTTGTTCTTCTGATATTTATTATTCTAATAATGTCGCGTTGTCCACATTTACTATTTTGCCATTTACGTTCATCAAAATATCATCAGAATAATGATTCAAAAAGTGAATCACTTCTTGTTCGTCATACACCTACTAATACAATTCCATGGCCAATGCAATCACAACAACATTTTTATCTTCATCAAAATCATCATCAATTAAGGCCTGTTAGCTATGAAACAAGTGTATCTACTCAATCACAATGTACATGCCCAACACATTATCATAGTAGTGGTTCATCGTCGACCGGTGCTAGTTCAACGTGTGCTCATGGACAAAACTATCATATTTATCAAGAAATAATAAACGATGATTTGAATACAGCGCATACATCGAATAACTATCGAACATGTCGTCCCATAAAAATAAATTCGAATTCACCGCTAACATCACTATCAACAAATACACAAATGAACTCTGAACAGTGTCAACTATGTTCACTTAGTGTACTTGTGTGAATATTTGTTTTTGTACGTTTCCCTTTTGGGGTTTTTCATATTATAATAAAAGTATTCAGATTGAAATTGAAATTGAAACTTTAAATTATTTCTTGTCATATGATATTACATAGTGAAAAGAAATCATTAAAATACAGATACATGATTTATCCTTTATTTTTGTCATCATCTACAGCAACTATGTTTGAATACTATTCTTAAAAATTAATTCCGTAAAGAAGAAAGTCTTGCATTTAGGTTTATCAGTCTGTAACCTATGCAAAGTTTTATATAGTATATCAAACGATAATTATCGGAGAAAATCATAGAATGAGAAAAATATACAAGACCAAAATTGTTCATTCTTTGTCTACAAAAAAATGGAGCATGTGTAATTAATTTAATGAATTACAACAGTATATATATATACGACCAATCTCTTCATAGATCTCTGTTGTTGGCAATTTTTGCCAGTGTAAAGATCATTTAAAATTTGCAGGAATTCTTTGTACTGTCATATTTTTTTAATAAGTTAAGAAACAGGCAAGTGCTTACAAGTTATATTATAAAAAAGAACATTCACAAGAATCTTAATGAATGAATTTAAGCAAACCAAGATTCAAAACATTTAATTAAAAACTGAAATATAATTTTTCTTCCTACGTTGATAGATCTGAGAGGCATTCATTTTATCCAGAGCTTTAATCGATAAGCATCTACGCCATTTAAATAATAATGGTATAAACGTTTTTCACGTAAAAAACCTAAATTTTCATAGAGATTTAAAGCTGAATAATTACTGACTTCAGCTTCAAGTACAATTTCATCACAACCACGTTTAATCATCTCTCGTACACTCCTAAGAACAAGTTTCGATGCAATTTTTTGTCGTCGATAGCCTTGTTTAATTGCTAACATTGCTATATAACCACGACGTAAAGTATTTTTATGTAAATCTAATTTTGATACAATGGCACCAATTAAATCATTGCTTTGACGATCTGAACATAAGATACATAAATCAGGCCAATTATGAATAAAATAACGATATGTATATATTGAATATGGTTCAGATAATGTACTACTGATTAAAGATATTACAGATGACATTTCCTTTTCCGATTGATACGAGTGAAAATATATATTGGAGTTCAATGAATTATCAATTAATAAACTATCAAGTTTTGCTATTAATTCATCATCATCGGTTAACTTTGTTGAAGATTCATTATCATTATTATCACATGGATAAATATCTCTATTAGTTTCTTCATGAATATGATTTATTATGGATGTATTATTAAATTGTTCAGTTTGATGATCAGAAACATTATTAGTAATAATAGATTCCATATTTTTAATAATTTTGTAAAGAAACTAATAAATAAATAAATGATATTATAAAATATTATTATGTATTATTATTATGTTGTCTAATGGATGAGCAACAGACCATCCGGCTGCTATTAGACTTGAAACATCTAGTGACATCTAAATCTTTGTTTTTGACTAGAGGTTATTGATAGAGAAACAACTTTCAGCATGATAAAAAAGAATCATCTGTACCATACACATATCAAATTAACGTAAAAATGTCTCGTTCACGACAAAAATCTCAAGACGAAAATCGACATATTCATTCACCATTAAAAAAGACTAGTCAGGAATCAGTAGCTGCACGTCCACTATCGCAAGTTCCTTATCTTAACGGAGTATTCGATGATGAAGAAGCCATTAATCAATCACCAGTAATTTATGTTCGAGAAACTGACTCAGATTATATACGTCGATGTAAATTAGGTGGTAGCCGAGATTTACTCGTGTATATTGATCCAGCATCATGTAAGAGTAAAGAACCTGTAGCATATGCTAGACCACTTTGGTGGGATGCCATGTGTGAAGATTTTCCATCACCACTAAATGGTGAGAATAAACAGCAACAAGAAAAGAGATCATCAAAAAGTGAACATGAATTTAGTGCTTCTAGTCGGGCTGTTCATACTGAACAAAGCAGTTCTCCGGATAGACGACGAAGCACAACTTCGAGACAATCGCAATTGTCAAAAAATGGCAAAAAGAAATAATTCATCAAACATTTCTACAAAAACACTATTTTTTATTTACTATATTTTTTTTAAGGAAATTTGGTTTTAATTCAATAAAATAGTAGAAAAGTAGTCGGTGATATTTAAAATGATAAAAGCTTTCCTGTGAGAATGGAATTATAATTATTTCAATAATCAGCATAGTTCGATTTAAATCTGTAAAATCTTGACGAAAAAATTAGTTTAATAGCATCTATGATGGATCTTTTTTTTATTGACAAGCAAAGGTACCTATTGATAAAAATGAAATCTAGCTCAAATGTTTATCTTTCTCGCTAGTGATTTAATCGTAAACGAGAATATTATATCATTTATTCTCATTGTTGTCCGAAAAAAACAGTTCCATTAGAGCATCTACAGCATTATTTCACGTCGGATCTCGTTAGCCCGATTTCGCATTTTTCTTGGAAGGATTCGCTACATCGGGGTTAGTGGAAAATATCGAAAAAATTTGAAAGAGGAAAATGTTGAAAAAGAATAGAAAGAAAGAAATAGAAATGATTATCATATTCTTTAGATGTGTATTATGTGCTATGTTTTATTAGTGAAAAATAAAATAATGATGATATATAATACGGCTGATACTATTTTGTTTTGTTTCCAATTAACAATGATAAACCCGTTAGTAATTGATTACAATTCATTTCTTTCTTCAGAAATCTTTCTTTAAGATTATTAAATTTCATTTGAAAAGTTTTTGTTTTTTTTTGACTGTTTTCGGATAGATGCTCTAGCATCAAGTTGTATCGATATATGTTCAAAACGAACATGTTCGCATTGAATTAATAGATTACCTTTATTTGAGGTAAGAAATGAAATCGCAACTTTCTCACTCTTTAGTAAAGTATCTTCAAAGACTATAGGTGCATCCATGTTTAGGATACATTTTATTTACTATTAAGAACTTTTCTTGATTCATTGGAAAATAAAATGCATTGGTCAGCGAATTACCAATGCAAACGAAATTACTTGAATTTTTCTTTCTATACTGCCGTCTTCTATACTAATCACTATTTTTCTTTTTTTTTATAAACTTCTCTTTTTCTTTTTGCCAATCATGTTTTCGACATTTTCATTTTCGCTATTTTCCTCTTTCAAATCTTTTCGACATTTTCCCCTTTTGACATTTTCCACCAAGATCGCTACAACAAGCGTTTCACCCGAGATCACCTGCTCACCAAGGAGAACTCGATGAGCTCTACCTAATGCATATCTTATTTGTTGAACAAAACCGTCTCTTCGACCAGGAAACCGCTAAAACCTCTAAGAGTCGCATGGTTTTCACGAATATCCTCCAAGGATTTGACAAAATCAGCATTCCAACAATGGAAGTGAGTATTTCAAGTCGATTTCGGCATATGCTATGGAGCCAGCTTACTTGTGGTTATTTTACATAATTTGATATCCCTAAAATATTTTTGTATTTCTTTTGTTACAATTTCGAAAAACGTTGTATCCAAATAGTTGTACACAAATACGATGAACTTTCTTCTGAAATCGTATTAGGTTAGGTTGTCTGTTGTTGTTTTTGAGATTTTTTTAAAGCTAAAAATAATTGGAGATATGAATTAGATAGAGCACGTCAGCATCTACTTGCAGAACTGATCTAAGCGAATCCTTTCATGTTTGACAAAGTTTTATCGTTTTTTTTCGCTGTTCTTTGGCAGTAAAACCGGTTTTTCAGGAGTTTGAAAGTGTGTTGAAAGGAAAATATATAGTGGGTCGGATACAGCTCGATGTAGAGGATCCTTCCAAGAAAAACGCGAAATCAGACTAAAGATATCCTACGTTTTACCGGTAAGATATTTTCTCTAAATCTTTCAATGATTTGTTATATGAGAATATTAACACACTTTATCTTTAAATCATCAGAATTTGATTTAAGACAGATATTTTTTGGTAAAATTACTTTTCCTAATATTTATCGATGAATATGAATTTGAAAAAATTCAAATATGATTTTATAATATCTTCAATCAGAAATCTGTGATTCTTAAAGAAGAAATCTGTAGCATAAAATAAATGATCAAGACTAAAAAACACATTATGGACGGCAGAATATATTCTATTGTAGAATTTAAATGAAGATCATTTATTATTGATTTATAAATAAGGAAAATAGAATTGAATATTTTGATTTAACTAAAAAAACTAGTTTCATAGAAATATTCTGTGTTTATTTAGATGAAAGTTATTTAGTTCGTATTTTTAAAAGTCAAAAACCATCACTTGTTATTCATATTACCAAATGTAAAGGACCAAGCAGTTCAATCAAAGATATAAATCTATTTATATGTAATTACATAAATCTTTACTATGTTCAACAATTTACAATATTTTAATTTTAGTCGGCTTACTTCTTCTCATTATCATCGATTAACTTTTTGGTATATCACCTACAAATGTACCATCTACAAGTCTATTATATCTGCAAGTCGTCGTGGACCCTTACAAAGATTATCTCTATTTACTTGATGGTCGTTTCAAGCAACTTCATACGTTCCGTGTTACCATTTGTTCGCCTGATGCTCCTAAGTTGTCTATGATCAAAAATAAAGTAAGTGATCCATATTAATACCTTGTGAACGAATTAATGAATCATAATTAGAGTCATTAACTGTCGTTTGTTTTGTAGAGAAAACTTGCCAATTTAAAACGCTTTATGCTAACTC